>CM062808.1:570819586-571064990 GCA_031772625.1 Pinus tabuliformis | reverse complement strand
AACTGAGAGTATACTGTCCCTGCCTTTATTCTCAACTATTCTTTTTGAACTGACATGCATGAGTTTTTTATGAGAGAATATTCAGTTATCTGGAGAACACTAGTTGATGCATGCATGCATTAGTGACTGAACTCACCAATTAGTTCCTCCAACTGTTTGGAACTAATTTAACTGGGCCTTAACTCATTTAACTGAGTTAACTAATTACAACTCAATACAACTCATCCTTATTCCTTAATTAAGGGATAAATTCCTCAATCAAAGGGATACTTGTTGCTGTCTTCACAAAGACTTCATGTTTGTATTTCACCCACCCAATTAACTCAAGATGAATTAATTAATTATTTTTCAAACAAACTGGTGAGGAATAAATTCAAATTTTAATTCTCAATTTTAATTCAAGGACAAATTAAAATTGGAATTATACCTGAAATGCTCTATAAACAATGTTATTTTTATCATTTTTATTTCTAGCATTTCTTGTTGCTATTTTCAACACTCCCTCTCAACAAGAAAGGGATTATATGCCACCCTGATCCTATCTCTGTGGAACTCGAATTTACATTTTGACAATGCCTTAGTCAAAATGTCAGCATCTTGCTCCTCGTTCGAAATATACAACAAAAACATGATCCTCCTCGCCACACAATCTCTGAGATGATGATACTGAATTTTAGATATGCTTGGACCTGTCATGAAATACTGGATTCTCAGAGAGATTGATACAACTTTGATTATCACAATAGATCACGGTTGGATCCATCCTCTAATCAAACAAACCAACTAGAATTTTCCGCATCCAAATGGCCTCACCTGAGCTAAGTGCAACTGACCTCTGTTTCTTGCTATACCAAGAAACTGCAGTTGAACCAAGGTTGAAAATTCCTCCTGATGTGCTCTTCCGATTTGATGGAATCCCTGCCCAATCTGCATATGTGAAGCCCTGTAACTTCACTCCCTCTAACCATCTGTACCATAATCCAAACTGAGATGTGCCTCTGAGGTATCTCAAAACATGTTTTGCTGCCGTCCAAAACAACTTGGTAGGCTGAACCATATCTTGACTCAGCTGGTTCACCGCAAAGCACAAATCTGGTCGTGTGTTCACTAAATACATCAATGAACCCACAAGCTGCCAATAAACAGTAGCTTCTACTACTTCTCTTGAAGTAGCATCCTCATTCCTCCAGCTACCTTCTAGAAGAGTCTGCATGGGATTGCACTTCTCCATGTGGAATCTCCTGAGTATCTCATTGGCATACTTACCTTGAGACGCAAACACTTCCCCATCCTTCTACCACACTTCCATGCCTAGAAAGTAGTGCATGAGACCCATGTATTTCATCTCGAACTCTCTTGCAAGGTCCTCCTTGCAAGACATGATAAACTGATCATCACCTATCAATATCATATCATCAACATAAAGAACAATGATCAACTGCTTAGCTTCCACCATGATGTGGTACAAGCTCGCATCCGCTTCACTCTTTGTGAAGCCCAACCCAGTGAAGTAGTTGTCGATCCTGGTGTACCAAGCATGAGGTTCTTGCTTCAGCCTGTACAAAGCTCTCTTGAGTCGGCACACATGCGACTCACGATCGAAGGTCTCAAATCCTTTTGGCTGCTCTATGTACACCTCTTCCTCAATCTTGCCATTAAGGAATGCAGTCTTCACATCCATCTAATGGACCTTCCAACCCATATGTGCTGATAGTGCCAACATCGATCTGATAGATGAGTACATTGCTACAAGAGTAAAAGTCTCATCATAGTCGATCCCCTCAACCTGTGAGAAACCACGGGCAACAAACCTTGCCTTAAGTTTCTCCACACTACCATCAGCAGCATGTTTTACCTTGTAAATCTAATGGGAACTCACAATTGACTTGTTCTCCGATCTTGGAACAACATCCCAAACACTGTTTCGAACTATGGAGTCATACTCCTCCACCATAACATCAACCCAAACTGGCTGCTGCACTACTTCCTCAAAGGAAGATGGTTCGGTCTCTACACATTCCCCAACAAGGGCCATGTAACCAGTGTACCGCTCAGGTGACCTTCTCTGTCTGAATTGAGAAGATGGCTCTCCCACATTCTCTCTCGCATCCATCAACAATCTGTCTACCTCCCTTGTGCGTTTCCGCCCCTCTCTAGAAGACTTTGCATGAGTGGATGTCTCCACTCCTGGAACCTCTGCATGTGGCTACTATGCATCAGTTTGAGGCTCCTCCTCCTTAGGAACCAAAAGTTCCTCCTTTTCTTGCAACTTGAGCTCCCTCTCAAGGGAAACTTGCATGGCCTTCAGCTCATCGAACTTAAGATCTCTGTGAACCACAGTCCTCTGACTGGTAGGCAAATACACCTGATAGTTTTGGAGAGTATCAGTGTACCCCACAAGTATCCCCAACTCTATTGTCAACTCTAGCTTCTTCTAGGCATCCTTGGTCACATGGCAATAAACCGATGAGCCAAAGATCCTGAAGTAATCCACATCTGGTCTCTTCCTGGAGAAATATCTCTCTGGTGTCTTCATCCCAAGTGATGTGGGCTTCTATTCTGCAAGTAAACCATTGTTTTGCATGCCTCAGCCCATAAATGAAGTGGTAGGCCTTGGTCATGCAACATCACCCAAGCTGCTCCCACAATTGTTTTGTACTTCCTCTCGACCACCCCATTATGCTCTGAGTTATGAGGTGCCATCAACTCCAATTTAATTCCTTCTGCAACACAGAAGTCCTTAAACTCTTGAGAGACATAATCTCCACCATTGTCGCTTCACAAGGCCCTGATCTTCTTTCCTGATTCTTTCTCAACCAAGGCTTTGAACTCATAAAACCTTGAGAAGGTTTGATCCTTCTTCTACATGAAATAGATCCAGCATTTACGAGAAAAATCAGTGAAAATCGCATAATACCTTTGTTTAGCAGTGGAGGCTGTCGAGAATGGTCCACACACATCTGTATGAACTCACTCCAAGATTGCTTCAGCTCTACTGTCTCGATAAGGAAGATTTTTCATACTTACCCAAGGTACAACCTTTGCATGTGTCCACTTGCTCAAGTTTACCTTTGGGAAGTGCAGTAGAAATCTACTGCATTATCTTCAAGGCCCCATGATGCAAGTGGCCCAACCTTCTATGCCATAAGTCACCAATATCTTGGCTTTGCACCAATTCTACTTTAGAACTCAATGTAGCACAATCATCTACCTCTATCTTGTAGAGATTCTTCACTCGAATCCCAATCCTCTTGGTCTGATCCGTGGCTATGTGTCTCAGGAACACATTTCCTTTACTGAAGACTACATCATAGCCTTTGTCTTCCAACATCGCGACCGATACCAAGCTTTTCTTCAATCCAGGAACATACTTTACATCAGTCAAGGAGAGAGGAGCTCCATGCTCCCTCTGAAACACAACCGTACCTTCACCTGAAACACGGTACTTTCCATCATCGCCTATCTCGATGTGCATCTGGAGGTCTTTCTCCTCAAAGGTACTGAATAAACTCTTATCGCCGGTCATGTGGAATGAGGCTCCACTATTCAGGTACCAAATACAACCTACCATCGATGAAATCATGCATGCGATGAGGGAAAAATCCAATTCAAAATGTGAGGCCAATGCCTCACCATCTGATCCTTTCAAGGATCCCTTATTGGATTTCTTCAATGGACAATTAGTTGCATAATGGCCCACCTCATGACAATTAAAGCATCTCACTTTAGATTTGTCAATCTTCTTCCCACCATGGGAAGAAATCGATTTGGAACGGGAAGCCTTCCCTTTCCCTTTTCGTGCCTTACTTTCTAAGGCTAGATTTTCTTCATCATCATGCTTAGATGAAGAACCATATCTAGTGCTTCTCCTGATCTCCTCTTGCATCAGATCCGACCACAGTCGTTCCCAATCTGGCAGTTTCTTTCTTCCATTCACTGAGTCCTATTACTATGCCAGCTCATAGGAAGACCAAGGAGAGAAAGACTCACCGTATCATCATCGGCTGTCATGATTCTTACACTTCCAAGCTCATCTCTGCAGGTGGTGAGCTTGTTCAGATATGTAGAGATCATGTTGCCCTTTTCACACTTGATTTTTCGAAGCTTTTCCTTCAGCGCCAGCTTCCTTTGGTCGCTGCTGTTCTGATATAGGTCCTTCAATGTCTTCCACATTGAAAACAAAGTCTCCTTCCCATGGAGACTCGAGACAATATGGTCTCAAACTCCCTTAGGAAGAATCCTCCTCGCTCTCGCCACACATTTCTTCCATTCCACCAATTCTTGTGCATTAGCTGCTGTTGGCTTGGGGACTTCTTGATCAATGAAGTCCTTCAAACCATTGTCCTCTAATACCGCTTGCATGCGATCCTTCCATGCTATGTAATTCAAGCAGCCATCCAGGGCATAATTGAGTCTCAAGCCATTGAACGCCATTGGTGAACTTTGAGATGTGATAAGAAATCGATTTTGTACCTACAATCAAGAACTTTGAACTTTGAACTTCTCCCTTCTTTGTATAATGTTCTCTGCGTTGATCACATTTGCTCTGATACCATGTAGAAATTCTCACTATAGATTAAACTGATTATGTAATGTACTAAAGCAAAATATTTAATCTACTTCTACAATCAAACTTGCGGAAGCTTAATCGATTTTGAGCAAGATCAAACAGAAGACATATAACAGAGAAGAAGATTCAATCACACATGAAACACAAAAGAATACTCTGGGGAAAGCCTCAACTAAAAACCCCGCTATCTGTATTATCATACAAGTGGAAATATCTCAGGATTACACAAATATTTAGCTCTCAAGATATCTATCTCTCAGTACAATCCCTCACTACTGCTCATAGATAGAATAGACAACACATATGCATTCTCCTGTGTTCTCCAAGCCTCCTGTTTCCTTGCGCAATTTCTCCTAGGTCCTCCAGCTGCCACCTGTGTGATTCTCACCTCACACACTGCTCTAACCTCTATAGTAACTGTGCAATCCTCAAGGAATGAATTCCTTCTGCATGCAAGAGATATTTACATGGGAATATTCTAGCAACTGATAGTACAATGTCTTTGCCTTTAATCTCAATTGGGTCTTTGTCTGAACTAACATGCATGAGTTATTTATGAGAGAATATTCAGTTATCTAGAGAACACTAGTTGCATGCATGCATGCATTAACTGATTGAACTCACAATTAGTTCCTCCAACTGTTTGGAACTAATTTAACTGGACTTAACTCAGTTAACTGAGCTAACTAATTACAACTCAAATACAACTCATCCTTATCTCTTTAATTAAGGGATAACTTCCTCAATCAAAGGGATAATTGTTGTATGTCTTCATAAAGACTTCATGTTTGAATTTCACCAACTAATTAACTCAAGATGAATTAATTAATTATTTTTCAAACAGCTGGTGAGACTAAATTCGAATTTTAATTCAAGGACAAATTAAAATTGGAATATATCCTGAAATGCTATCTATAGCAATGCTATTTTTAGCATTTCTTGTTGCTATTTTCAACAAAATGGTCATTCCAGGCCCGCACAACATGAAAGGATCCCTTTGCTCATTCAATTGTCCCTTAGTGATTCCTTCTTTAATTTTTATGAAATAAAACAAACAATTTTGAACAATCATATTGGCCCTATGGCTTAGGCTAAGGCACACTCCTTGACCTCGCTTGAAGAAATCAGATGAACAATAATCATGCACAAGTTTTCCTTTTGGTTCACATGAGATCTTCCTCTCCTCTCCCTTATTCTCTATTTTTTCTTGTCTTTCATGGGTCAACTTCCTTATGTTTCTTCCTTGGTGGGTTTCTCATTATACCTACCCATACCTTTGGGTAGTTTTGGTACTAATTCCCACTCCTCTTATAATTGCTAATATTTATTACTGCGCTTTTTCATCAAATATATTCTTGAGGAAAGGGTTATAATCCCAATCCTTATGAATATTTGGCTTAGACAATAATCAATTGGAAACTATTAATTCTCTAATTCTCCTTTGTTGGATTCCTTCCTCTTCATGGCTTCACATGGACCGCATTAGGGCTTCATCTCTTCATCAATTGGTATTATATTATAATTACAATTATTTTGGGCCCTTTTCCCATTTACATTTACATGCCCAAATAGGTATTAATGACATAATTAATTACAATTACAATGTCAAGGGTTAAGTGATAGGGATATTACAATCCTCTCCGGCTTAAAAGAGCATTTTCCTCGGTGTTCACACCCTTTTAGGTTTCATCTTCAACAACATTACACTATTTAATTGTTGTTGTTTCATTGCAACAATGTGTTGAATGCTTTCATTTAGTCACACATGGCTTCCTTGATGACTGTTCATTTGCATTCACAACATTATCCTCCTCATTGCACCGAGAGGCACTCTACAACCCAGTATAGGGGAGATCTATAGGAGTAATGTAAAAAAATTCGTTAACATTTTTAAATCTTAGGAAAAATATATATAGAAAAAAATACAAAACAAAATTAAATGTCGTCTTCATATGTTTTAATTAATATTCAAATTGAAACATATGTAAATGTAAAATTTAAATGAACATCAAATAATTTCACCTAACAATTTTCTATCTCTTAATTTATAAAAGAGAATTTACAAACAAAAGTTAATAAATTGGATAAATATAGAGTACAAAACCATGGGGAAAAACTAATAGATTAAATAAATATAAAGCACAAAACCACTGGATTAGCCAAACCATGGGCAATAACACTTTTCTCAAAATCTACTTTAATACAATCAAATCCAACGACTAAAAATGAATGGTTTAGTTAGTTATAGACTCAAGTGATATTTACATTAGAGAACTTTTGAGGTCTAAAATGGGTCTCCTAAGAAAAATTTTCAACCAAAATAAAAACTCTATAAGAACCAATAAGATTCAAGATAATGATGTCAATTATGGGGGATGATTCACCACTTTTGGGGTAAAAAAGTAAAAATATTAAAAAATAATAAAATAATAAAACTACTTTTTCAACTTATCTCCCTATGGTTTACTCAAATTTCGAGCGAGAGTACTCGTTGGATGCAAAATTTAATTCCTCATCCAAAGAGTACTCATGTTGCATACTTTCCATCACATTTTTCATGTATTTCTCATTTTTTTTGTAGAAGGGTCCACCGAAAGTATGCAACATGGGTACTCCTTTGATGAGGGATCACTGCATCCAATGAATGTTCCCAAATGAAATTGGAGTAAACCCATAGGGAGATAAGTTGAAAATATGAGTTGAAAAAGTAGTTTTTTATTTTTATTTTTTCCCTCTAAAATTTGATCACGTAATCTAAAATTATTTTATTATTTCCACTATTATTTTATAATTTCCTTAGGAGGCCCATTTTAGACATCAAAAGTCCCCTAATGTATATAATATTTAATTTAATAGAAATTAAAAAAAATCATAATTTTATAATATTTTTAAAATCGATAAAGATTTCCCCGATGGGGGTGTCGGGATGTGGAAGCCACTCGTCACATGATGGATGCTAGTTGTGCAATGTTTAAGGTAGGGGAGGGTAGTACATCAGCCCCTCCACCATGCCAGAGTTAATACCCACTGTGCTTGCTTGTGCGAACATTTCAACTTCACCTGTATGTAATCGCTTCGACGTGATGGAGTCGCTCCTCCTCTAGTTATATTCCATCAATTGTAAAACTCTCCAGTTGTCTAATATCTCTCTGTGTAATGCGCCCCCTCCCTACTTGCATATTCTTCAGCTCTTGGTCTAGGGTGGTGGTCTGTCTTGTGCGCCTCGGGAGTGCCTCAAGCGACGTTCTCTCACCTACCCCTGCTAATTGAGAAACTTTCTCTCTTAGCTCTTCTTTGGAGGACACATCTTCTTCTGTTATGGATGACTTTAGATTCAATTTCCTTATGCTCTTGGGGTTTCTCACGTGGCCTCTTGGGGGGTACTTCTAGAGTGCTTTGTGTTGGATTTCTGATTCTTGTTTTCTTAGTTTTGGGTCCGCGGGTGGTGTTGTATCTCTCAAGGTGGCAATTTTAGTTTCAGGGTGGCGTTGGACTCTGGGTCTTCTCACATCCTGGATCTTCCTTTCCAGGGTCTTTGGTCTCAAGTCATCATCAGTGCTTTGCTACAACTCTGGTGTAGGTATCGAATTCAGGGCCTTGCCTTTCAACTTTGTCTTGGGTGTCTGCTATTTTCTATCTGGCTCTCTCCCCTCGAGTCTCTTACTTCCACTCTGGTTCGACTCATCTCTAATCGGGTGGTGAATTCTCGATGGTGGGAATTTTAATGTTGGTTATCCTCTTCCCTCCCGTCTACGGCAGGGCTTGTTTGGTTTCGGGTACAAAGCGGTAGCGTTCTGGGTGTCTCTTTTTTCTAGATATATGGCTTCCCTCTAAGCTCCATCATGAATCCCAGTCCCTGCTCCTCACGCATCCTTGCTTCGACGAATCCTGAAGGCTCTCTCACCCTCGCTCGGTCTCGAGGTCGTGTCATATCTTTTCGGGGTGGGAGCTCTAGGTGGGGTGCGAGTCCTTCAAGAGGCACTGGTCGTGGGGGTCGTGTAACCAATTGGGGTCGTAGTTCTTCGGTTGCTTCCATGGTGGGTAGTCGTCGTCATATGGTTTCACAATTTAGTCATGGCACAGGCGTAGGTGGCCATGTGAAAGGATGTCAACATGTCACAACACCTCGATGCCACATTAGCCAAGGACGTTCGGGGTCTTTGGGTCGGGCACCTTCCATGAGGCTATGACTCTCCTCGGCAATCCTCAAACTGGTGCAATCTATCTCTACTCATCTAGACGCCCTTGATCAAGCTCGCAGGGAGGAGCACGAGGCTGTCATGGCAAAATTTGAGTGGCTTCAGTACTTCCAGTGCCATATTCGTGAGAGGGTGGTAGTGGTATGGCGCAGACAAAATTTGCTAATGGAAAAGGTTGAAAAATGGAAACTTGGCTTGCTCACTTTAAGCACCATGTCAATTGCATGTATCTCTCTCTGCCTCCCTAAGGTACTGGGCCAGACAACCCTGCTTCAATTACCTCCGACGACTGAATATGTTCACTGGTGTGTTTCTTGTTCTTTTAGTTTTTTGGAATGTTATGCCTCTTAGGCTCTGGACCTCTCAACAGACAATTTTTCTTTTTGTATGTTGTATGGTTATCGAATTGGTCAACAAACCTGGTTGGGGTGAGACCATATGCATTTTGACATCTTTGTATATGCCTTTTGATTAATAGAAACTCTTCGACTTACAAAAAAATCAATAAAGATTAATAAAAATAACTAATATTAATGTAGATTAACTAATTTTGACCATCAAAACTTAACATAGTAATAAATTTATTATACAAATCATGTGCATGGTCCATTAAAATAATTAATATAAAATATAATTATATATATATATATTAATAATTCAATAAACACAAATATCTGAATATGAGAGACCTATTATTAACAATAATTACAGTCCATCTCAATTTATAAGTGAAAATAAAAAACTATAAATAAATAAATCAATAATTAAACACTATAATGTATAAATAAATTAATAATTAAAGGTTGTGACATTTTTTTTATCAAGATTATAGATTAAGTTCGAGTAGTCTAATTAATAGATGAAATGGTTTATTCCAAATAATTTTTTGGTCAATTTTATTCAAAATCCACTAAATTTTAAAAAAATCACATTTTTAAGTTGTTTAATTTGCAAGGATCAAATGCCTCGTGTTTTTCACGGTGAAGAGTATATTTAGTTGTTCAAAAATGTATTTTAAATAACAAGAAATCACAATATTCCTAGAAATTGTATTGCTAAATTCTATCCAAAAAGAATGTCTCATGTGTTTTTCACGGTGAAGAGTCTACTTATTTGTTCAAAAATGTATTTTAAATAAAAAGAAATCACAATATTCCTAGAAATTCTATTGCTAAATTCTATCCAAAAAACCATTTCATCTATTAGTTAGACTATGCCCAAATAAGTTTAAAATAATAATTAATATTTATTAATTTACAAGTTTAAATTCCAACAATTAAAAATTAATAATTAAAAAAATAATAAATAAATATCTATTATATTTTTTTTTTTCAAAAATTTCAACATAAATTACTATTAATATATTATAATTTATATTAATTTATAAAAATAATATTTAGTAAACAAAACACTAATACTTACGTAGTATATTTCAGACATGAAATAAAAACTATAATTTATTTATGAGAATCACACAGTTCATTATTTGGTCGACGTTTTGAACCATCTAATGTGGTTCATCCTCAAGACAAAGATGAAGAAACTTGATCTATCCATAAATTTAAACCACTGAGATGCATCTAGTTCCAAATATAACTCTTAGAGAAATTCAAATGAAATTTAATATTTAATTCAAATATCAACATTAGATCCTATAATATTTGATAATTTTTTTCTTAAAAAAATATTAATTAATAAAAATTTTGAAAAAATAAAACTAACCGTTATAAATTCAAAAAAATATAAAAAAGAGAAAATAATAAATAAAAATATAGAAAAAGGAAAAGAAAATGATGAATATTTAATATCATCCTTTATTATATGATATAAGAAATTGGTAATAACACAATATAAATATTTATATTTATATTATTACTCTTATAATATTAAATTATTATAAATATCACAATATCTATTATTATAGACGAGAATTAAATAAAACCAACAAATATTGTTATATATTTATATTAATATTGAAATAGTATATACTCTTATTATATATAATAGCATATATGTTATTATCAAAAATATTAATGTGAATATAATTTATACCATATTGATAAGTTAAATGTGTGTTATTAAAGATTATATATATATGTAGGTTATGTTATCATAAGTTAGATATATGATTGGGTATCTATACTATTAAATAATTTATTTATAATATATAATTTATAATAGGTTAATATAATAAGAATTATCGAGCTCTGATGGCGTTTTACCAGGCGTTTTACCGTAGCCGCGACTTTGATTACGGTTAACCGCAGACTTTCGTAATCCCCCTAGCTCCCTCTGCTACTAGCTGCCCTCCGCTTGCGCACCTGCTCCCGAAACCCGATAGTTACGGTCTCCGTTCCCAGCTACAAGATGGAATACATGGACCTTGAATCGGTTGACTACTCACCGGACCCTTACCCAGATCAAGCCATCTTCTGTCGACCTAACCCTAAGCCGACCCTTGTTTCTTCCACTGCTCCATCGAGCTTGAACCCGCATCTGGTTGTCTCTCTCCCCAGACTATCTGCATCCACTCTCCACATAGCTACCCTATCCATTGATTCCCCAACCCTTGATTTCCCCCTGCTCTCTCCCAGAACCCTAAATCTCCTGGCCGCCTGCTCGCCCTCGTCCCCATCTTTCGATCCCATGCCTCTAGTGGACCACCTCTTACCTGTCAATCATTCCTCCTCCCCAAGGTCATGACCCTCCCAGCGGCTCCGCGGTGGCGCACTCAATGGCCCTCCCATCCGGGTGTTTCGAAACCCCTGTCATAAGGGTAAGGACCGCGGCTCAACAAACTCAGCAAGAGAACCTGGGTCCTTTGGATCCATTGCAAGACCACCCAACAGCGCTGAGAACAGGGAGATGGAAAACTAAGTGTGTCACCGGGAAGGACTTCACTATCAAATTTGGGGAGGACTCACCATGGGAAAAGTAGCAGAAACGAGAGGCAAAGTTCTGGTGGGTAGGGTTCATGGAAGAACCGATTCGGTGGAGCGCCTTAGGCTATGGGTAAAAGAAATTTGGGGGAAAATATTTATTCAGCTACCCGAGGTGCAGATCCTACCACGAGGATGGTTTACGCTCCATTTCTCTCTGGAAGAATATACAAATATGGCGCTCGCCCGATATTGGCACATCGAAATGGCCCTGGTACAGCTTAAACGATGGAGCCCTCTCTTCGATCTAGAAAGAGAGCATATTGGAGCTGGACCCCTTTGGGTGCGATTTCCTGGATTGCCCCTACAATACTGGTCTGAAGAGGTTTTTGTGCGGATTGGGAACACTCTAGGCACATACCTGGACTATGATAAATCTATCATTCAGTCAAAGAACCGCACTCTAGCCCGTATCCTGGTGCACCTGGATACTCGGGAGGGCTTGGAGGAGAAAATAACTCTACAGTGGCGGAACTTCACGAGGATTCAAATCCTAGACTATGAGGGCGTGCCGTTCAGATGTCGCTGCTGTCACAAAGTCGGACATCTTTTCAAAGAATGCCCCCTGGTGCAAAAGGCCCCCGAGTCGCCATTGGAAACAGATGGAGGGATGGGAAAGACTACTTCGGCCACCCTAGAGAAGACTACTCCAGTAGCATTTCCTTCACCCGGAAAGGAGACCACAATTCAGCAGACTCAGAAATCTCCTGTCAACTACCCTCACCCAACATCACCGCTGATGACTCGATCTAGGGTAGCAGAAGCAGCTGCACGTACCTCGGGTAACCCTCTTCTATCTCACCTTGTTTTTTCTTCTACTACTGCATGTTCTACACTTCATCTGCACAATGCATCAGTACTAGATCAAACCACCATCCTCCCTCCCATCCCCTGCCCCCTGATCTCCCATCAACCTGTATTTTCTACCACCTCCCCTTCTTTCCCTCTGGAAGCCCCCTCTAGTCCTCCCCCCGCCCACTCATACAATCTATGGCCCCACTCCCTCTCATCTAAATCCCCCTCACACCTCTCTAGTTTGGGCCTAGACAACCCCTTGCTACCCCTTAAACCATCTCGTAGCCGCAAATCCTTCCTCTCGCAAGCCATCCTTCAGGCTGGGGCTGAGGTGGCCTTTGGCAGACAATCTTCCTTGGATCAGGTTCTTAGAGCAGTGAACACCCATGACATGTTACCTCCATGAAGTGGCTATCCTTCAACTGTAGGGGCATGGCTAGCTCGCCCAAAAAACTAGCCCTCCATAGACTTTTTGAATCTAAGCCTGTTGACATCATTTTCCTACAAGAAACCCTAGGGGAGGCGAATCACATTACCCGTATCCTGGGATCTCTGAAACCTGGCTGGACCTTCCTCTCCCTAGATGAAGTTGAGAGATCTGGTGGTTTGGCTCTGGGATTTAACCCTCGTTCCATCAACCTTAAATCTGCCTGGGGAGGGCAGGGTTTCATTGGAATAAATGTTTTCTCTACTGAACTTGGTATGGATCTTTGAGTCATCAATGTTTATGGACCCTGCCATGGGCGTGAGGTCTACTGGAATCGACTCATAAACCTCTCCATCACCTCGTCGAAAAACCTCATTATTGGTGGAGATCTAAACTTTTCCATTGGATTTAGTGAGTCCTGGGGCTCTTCTGCATAGGTTGACCCGCTTTCAGATACCATGGAAACTCTTTTGGAACTGGCCCAATTGACAGATATCCCCATGATTAAATCATTGCCCACATGGAGAAATAAGAGAGTTGGGGAGGTAGCCTTAGCAAGAAGGCTGGATAGATTTTTAATCAAGACCCCACTGTTACAGAAATTATCCCTCTATAGGCAATGGGTTGGCTCAAGAGGTATCTCAGATCACTCCCCTATCTTCTTGGAAATCACAGGACCCCAAAAAAATCCCAAAGCACCATTCAAATTCAACTCAACTTGGCTAAAGGACCCATCCTACTCCAAATTAATCTCCGATTTTTTGTTAGGAAACCCTCCCACAAGGGGGCACACCCTGGCTGAAGGATTCTGCTATAACCTCTCTCAGCTTAAGAGATTATCTATACAGTGGGAAAAGGAAAAAACCCTAAAGGATGACAACACCCTCGCCACAGTCGAGTCATCATTGGTTGTCCTTTTGGATGATCAGAATAGAGGTTTCATATCTGCAGAAACCAAAACCCACCTTATTGAATTGGAAAATCAATGAGCCAAAATCCTGAAGGAAAGGGAGGAGTCATGGCGCCTCAAGAGCAGAGCGACCTGGCTAAAAGAAGGAGATGAGAACACGAGTTTCTTTCAGAATTATGCCAAGGGGCGAAAAGTCTCAAACACTATCTGGAATATGCCCACTCAAGACGGTGGCATCACAAATACTTTCAGCCATCTCTCTCAGCTAGGAAACTCTCACTTCCAACATCTATACAAAGAACCACCAGCTGCAAATCTTGCAGAAATAATTCGACTGGAAGGGAATTTTCCTAGTTTTGTCGATTTAGACACAACATAAGAGCTAACTGCACCAGTATCCTCAGAAGAACTTGAAGGGACTCTGAAATGGTTTTAAAAGGACAAAAGCCATGGACTAGACAGATGGACTATTGAATTCTATCTGGCTTTTTATGAGCTTATAGGACAAGATCTACTCAAAGTAGTCGAAGAATGCAGGATCACTAGCAAATTGTATGAGGCCATAAATTCTACTTTCATTGCTTTGATCCCTAAATCTGACACCCCATCATATTTCAACGACTTCCACCCAATCTCTTTCTACAATACCCTGTACAAAATCATTGCCAAGATCATTGCAAATAGGCTCCACCCCATCCTCTCCCACCATATCTCCCCTGAGCAATTTGCTTTCCTATAGGACCGTCAGATCCATGAGGCCATTGGAATGACACAAGAGGCTATACACTCTATCAAAGTAAAAAATTTGAAAGGTATTATCCTAAAGATCGATCTTGCAAAGGCTTTCGACCGAGTTAGTTGGCTCTATATAAAGATGATTCTGATACACCTGGGCTTCCCATCTGCATTCACGGATTGGATCATGTGCTGCATTAACTCAGCATCCTTCAGTGTACTCATAAATGGATCAGCCTCTCACTTTTTTCATGTGGAACGAGGACTTCGACAAGGATGCTCTCTCTCTCCCCTTCTATTCCTGATTGTGATGGAGGGACTCAGCAGGCTCATTGCAACCGCAAAAAGGGATGGTAGACTCAAAGGACTGAAAATGAGCGATCTCTGCTACCTCACACCTCCTTTTTGTTAATGATGTTCTTATCTTTCTTGATGGCAACATTCAGGACTCCACCACTTTCCATGAAATTTTAACTCTCTTTGCACATGCCACTGGTATGATTGCTAATCAAACCAAGTCTACTATCTCTCTGTCACACACCTCCCCACAGGAAGACAGAGTTGCCCATCACTTCTTCCTTTACCAACTGCACAATCTAGAAAATGGCCTAAAATATTTGGGGTTCTGGATCAAACCACATAACTATCGGATTGCAGATTGGATCTGGTTGGTGATCAAAATAGAGAAAATATTGAAAAATTGGAATCATAGATTCCTCTCCAGAGCCGGGCACCTCGTCCTCATCAAATATGTTCTGGAAGCCACACCTGTGTACTGGATGTCGCTGGCCTGGATCCCCCAGGGAATTATTACTCGTATCCAGAGGATATGCTGCAAATACCTCTGGAACAGACAAAAAGAAAGAAAAACTTTTGCTTGGGTTAGCTAGAAAAAAATTGCTTTACCAAAAAAATGGGGTGGTTGGGGTTTAAAGGATCTGGCTGTCTTTGCACAAGCTTTAGCAGCAAATATGGGTTGGAATCTACTCACAACATAGAATCTCTGGACCACGGTTACATACCACAAATATGTTTGGCCACAACAACTCATGGATTGGGCTCGCTTGCCAGATTGGCCACGTACTGGCATCTTGATTGTCTGGAAAGAAATCCTACAAACTCTGCCTTTTATCAGAGCTAGCCTGGCTTGGAGAATAAATGATGGCAATCAAGTGCGCATCGGTATGGATCCATGGATTGGGGGAGGAAACAGATATCATCTCCCTCCTGACCTAATACACCTCCTACATCAAAGGGACATCAAGGTGGTTGCACAGCTAGCAGACAGGGAACACAACACTGTTTTTGAACAAGCATGGAAGTCTGCTCACAATGTTGGTATCCCTGTACAGTGGCATCAAACATGGGAAGGATTCCTAAATGCTCTGTCTGAGGCACATGTCCGTATAAAATAAGGACCAGATGAACTTGTTTGGAATCCAGTTGAACATGGAAAATACACCTCGAAAATTGGTTACGTCTCTCTCCTCATGAATCGCAAACCAGAGGTAGTACAGGAATGGTGGTGCCAACTATGGAAATTGAAAACACCACCTCGGGTCTGACTGTTTATGTGGAGTGTGCTCAACAATAAAACACCCATGGGAGATTCCCTCACCCACAGAGCTATCTATGGACTGCATTGGCGTGTTATGTGTAAATAGGACTCTGAAACAAATGAGCATTTGTTTCTGCACTGCCCTACAGTAGCCCAGCTATGGTAAACAATTACACAGTCCCTATCCATCCAGGAAAAGTGGCAGGGACCCTCTATCCCTCTAGCTTGGAATTCTTGGTTCGCGGCGCACCATGGCTCTAAAAAACTATGTTTACCCCTCATCCTATGCTGGACTATTTGGCTTACCCGGAATAATATCATCTTCAATGAAGCTACAGCTCGTTGGCCTCTCATCATTGCAAAGGCTGTGGTAGCTTACCATGAAATCCCGGAAGTTGAAAATCCCCCCACTCGTTGTACTCTTTCCCCAGGACCGATTGACAAATCCCGCCCATGGTCTTTTTTCGATGGCGCAGCCCAAGCCCATGGCTGTGGAGGGGGTTTCATTCTGCATATATCTGAACAACACTCATACAAAGTCCAACTGGGTTTGGGGGAGGGGACAAACAACTTCACCGAGCTTATCACCCTTAGACATCTACTACACTTTGCATTAGCACATGATTGCACAACCATTCAGATTTTTGGGGATTCTAAAATCACTATAAACTGGTTCAACAATACAAATCACTGTCATGCTCATTCACTTAGAAATATATTGGACGAAGTTGTCATCTTCAAAGCAAATTTTAACACAATTTCATGTCAACATATTTACAGGGAATATAACGAAAGTGCTGACAGGCTTTCCAAGGAGGCCACGTTACTACCCCGAGGCCTATGGATGATCACGGAACAAGAGGGTGTTGAACAATACCAATACTATCACCGCCCCTACATAGATCATGCATATCATAGGGTGGATAGGCCCTAAATCACTGTTTTTGGATATTATTTTAAAAACAGTTGTCATTTTTGAAAATAATTATGTACATATATATATGGCTCATTAGACTGAATACCTCTATGAGGTTATTTTTGTACAATTTTTTGAATTACTACTTTCAGGAAATGGCATCCACCATAATTATCTACTGATATGTATTTAGAACTGGCCATGGGCCAACAACTATGCATATGCCTTGGGCATCTACTATATGTAATTTTTCTACATAATGAAAGATTATGATTTTTCCTTTGGAGAAAAAAAATAATAATAAGAATTATCAAAAGAATAAACCAAAGAATTAAAGGAGGATGAACAAAAGCAAAGAGGTGAATATAATTAAACATTAAGGTTAGGGAATGATAATTTAATAAAGAGGAATAACAAAAAAATTACAAAATAATGAGAATAAAGTTAGGATGAAAAAGGAAAACAAGAAACAATTAAGAAGAGAGGGTGGGGATCTAAATTTTACTTAATTTCCAACCATTGTCTCCGTTGAGATTATTCTTAATTTCGATAGTCTCCATCAACTTCCGATGTTGGAAGTGATCAATTCTTGCAACGACCTGAGAATTCTCAATGCATACATGGTGTTTAATTTTTTAGCATGCTTAGCTATAACAGAGGAGTGAGAAAGATTGTGTTTAATGTCTGCTGCATGTTCTTGGATTCTTTGATTAATGGAGTGGTCTGTTTCCCCAATGTAGAGAATACCACAGGAGCAAGGGATCAAATAAATCCCTTTCACTTCTCTAGGGTTTATTGGGTCCTTAAAAAATCTAAGAGAGCTACGAATGGTATTAAGAGGCTTAAAGGTGGAAGAGAAATTATTCTGCTTAAGAATACAAGCAATCATATCAGTGGTCCCTTGGATGAAGGGAATGAACATTGGCAACAATATCATCGGGAACTTGCTTAACCCTAGGTTCTCTGCTAGCTCTTTGAAAATATTTGAGAGATTGATGTTTGCTATACCCATTATTTTCAAAGACTTAGACAAGATTTCTCTTCTTCCAGATGATCATCATAAAAAATCCTTAAAGCATGGGTTTCCAATGTGTTAAGGACTCATAATTTTCTAGTAGGAAAATGATGAGAGATGGCATGGAAATATTTTTTCGTGTGCATCTTCTTATGAAAAACTTGGTGTGACAAGGAAGCATCTTCCATTCTAGAGAGGAGAACATCAAGGAAAGGAAGGAGACCATCTACCTTAAATTCCATAGTGAATTTGATGGAGTCAGATTGAGAGTTAAGATAATGAAGGAATAAGTCTAACTTCCTACAACCATGGGGCCAAACAACAAAAGTTTCATCAACAAACCTCTTCCAAAGCTTCGGGAAGAATCGAGCAGATGCTAAAGCCTTGGTTTCAAAATATTCTATGAACAAGTTGGCAATGACAGGGGATAGTGTAGAACCCATAGCCACTCTACAAGTTTGTTCATAGAAATCGCCCTGGAAGTTGAAAAAGGTATAGGTCAGGCATAAACCAACTAATTTGGTAGTATCAGGATTATAAATGTGAGGGATAACATTTATAGCCTCATTAATAGGTATTCTTATCTAAAGAAAAACAACGTCAAAACTTACTAACAAATCCCTAGGGTCTAGCCTTATCTCTTTTAACTCATTAACAAAGGCTGCAGAATCATTAACGAAGGATTCTATGTGACCAACTAGAGACTTGAGATTTTGGGCTAAGAATTTAGCTAGAAGATAAGTGGGCCCACCTATTGTGTTGACAATAGGCCTTAGGGGAGCCCCTTATGAATCTTAGGAGGCCCATAGATTCTAGGGTGAGAGGGTTGCTTTCAATGAACTTTTTGCTAAGGGGGTTAAGGATACTACTAGATTTTATAGCGGAAACTACCTCTTTCGGGATTTTTTTAATGGGATTCTTATTGAGATTATTGTAATTGTCATTATTATAAAGGTGGTCCAACATTTTGCTAACATATTCAAGTTTATCTAAAATTACCACAACCCCACCTTTATCAATCTTAAGAAAGAAAATTTATGGACTGTTAGTTAAGGCTTTACGGGCAAGAAACCCTTCTCTATTTATGTTAATCTTAAGAGGTTTTTTTTTCCTAAGAACGATAGCGCAATCTTGTCTAATAACCTCCTTAACATTTCCAGAAATGACTCTAATCCCATATTCAATATTACATATAATGTCCTCATTGGAAATTTTTCTTGAAGGGAAAATTTTAACCCTTTTTCCAAGATATGAAAAACATGAGGATCAAAATTAAAACTAGACAAATTAACAACTTTTATATTCAAGGAGAAATAAGTTAAATTAAAATTAAGATGAGGGTTGGACACTGGAAATGGTGGGTTGGGGGGACAAGAAGGGGAATCAACAAGGGATGATGCACTAAGACAAAGGGAAGGGTGAGTGGGCATTGTGATCCAGGTGGATATTGGTGGCCACCTGCCAAGTCCACCTGGACCCCCACCATTGTTCTTCTCAGCATTTTCAGTTTCCTTAATTGTAGCACAACTTACTATTTTTAGCAGTTTTTCAGGTCCTGAACTTTCGGAGCCGTTTTGAGGCCCTAAACGACGTTTTTTGGGGAATCCGGGGGCAACATGGGTCCATGGAATGGACCGATGTTTCCCATTCCAACAATGATAGTGCTCGGATAGATCTTTCTAACGAGCTATTGTATGCGTCAAACGGAGATCGTATGCCAAAGTTACGACCCTGGGAAGTTGATGTACCAACTTACCCCAAATGGGGCCCATAGTTTGGCGTTTCATCTTCTAGGGTTAGGTTTTGGAATGTTAAGGGTTTTTCCACTGTTTCTCAACAATAAATAGGCCTTCGAGCCTCATTGTAAGACAGTTCAGAGGCATGTAGCCATCACATCTCTTCTCAGAGATAAGCTACCATCGCCCTAGCTGGTTTATTTCCATTTCTGATTGTAAGCATATTTCAGTATTTTCCATTAATGAAATGAAGTATTATTTCCGCTGCATCTTTGTGTATATGGTTATCTCTGTAATTTGTTGTGTTCTTGTTTAAATCCGGATCAAGCCTCATTGTAAGACAGTTCAGAGGCATGTAGCCATCACATCTCTTCTCAGAGATAAGCTACCATCGCCCTAGCTGGTTTATTTCCATTTCTGATTATAAGCATATTTCAGTATTTTCCATTAATGAAATGAAGTATTATTTCCGCTGCATCTTTGTGTATATGGTTATCTCTGTAATTTGTTGCATTCCTGTTTAAATCCGGATCACATTGGGACAAAAAAAGATGAGGAAGGAGGGATACTTGATGAGGAGGGAGAGCTAGGATTGTTCGAACCAATGGAGGGAGGGTTAAGGGTTTGATGGCGAGCCATGAATGGATCGATAACATGGTATGATAAATGTACTATTTCAATATTAATAAAAATATATAACAATATTTAATAATATTTGTTGGTTTTATTTAATTCTTCTCTATAATAAGATATTTATAATAATTTTTTTTTTTGAACACCATATGGAGCTTTTTAGGTTTTGATGGGTAGTGAGGGAGTGATGGTGAAAGAAACAGAGACTGCGTAAGGCTAGGTTTCATGCAAGTTGCATACAGCGCTCCCCGTGGAGGGGTGTAAAGGAGGGAGAACTTCTCCATCCTTCAAGGAAGTCGTGGCTAACAGAGGTAAGAAACCTCTAGAAACCACAAAAGGAACTTCGGGAGGAGGAAAAGAAATCATGGAAGAGGAAATAGCAGGAGGCCATTCCGAGGGAATCAATGGCACAAAGGACAAAGAGGGAGAAGACAAAAAATAGGAAACTAAAGAGAAGAAACAAAAGGGACCCTGCAAACCCAAAGCTGAAATTACTCCTAGAGTTGTTTTAAATGATCCTGCCCTGCAGGCATATAGGGACCACATGCGGACATATGCTATTATCTGTAAGTTCATGGGACTATGGCCCACTGAAAAAGCTTTACAGACTTGGATCAAATATCATTGGAAACCTAAAGGGAGCATAGACCTTCATCTTGGGTCAAAGGGTTTCTTTACGGTGGTATTCACGAATATTGAAGACAAGGACAAAGTCTTTGAAGGTGGACCCTACTTCTTCGCGGCAGCTGGACTCTATATGAGGCCATGGATCATGAATTTTTTCTCGGAGTGGGAAACTTTTACATCAGTACCGGTCTGGGTAAGACTTTATTCCTTACCTCTTGATTACAGGCAGAATGAATCATTAATGGCCATAGGCAATAAATTAGGATGCTTTGTCAAAATTTCTGAAGCCACAAGAAGAAGGAAATACAGTTCATTGGCTAGAATATGCGTGGAAATGGATCTATTATGAGCCTTACCAGATGAAGTGATCCTGGAAGTCTTTGATGAAGAATGGGTTCAAACAGTAGACTACGAGCATATTCCCTTCAGATGTCATAGATGTCATGAGCACGGGCATCTATTTAGGGACTGTCCACAAGGGAAAGTAGAAAATAACAGTAAGGCAAACACAATGAAGGAAACAGACAGCTTTCAGAAAGTAGTCCATCAAGGAAAAGGAAGCAAGAAAGGAACAAAGAAACATCAAGATGAAGGATGTATAGGTAGAAAAAACAAGTTCCAAGTTATAGAGGGAGAGGAAGAAACCTCAAAGGAAGACCAAGCCACAGAAGGAAAGGCTGGAGAAAAGAGAACAAAACATGAAGATGACCAAAATCAGAAAACTAGGCATCAGACAGAAACCATAATTAGTGAAACCAAAACTAAAATGGATCAAGAAATGACTCTGAGTGAGATGGATCTGGAAGACCACGAGTTGCAGGAGATACTTGATAAGGAAAACCTAGATCTGGAAGAGTTCTTGTTCTAGGGAACCACGGGAGGAGTGGATTCGGTACCCCAGGAAGAACTTAATAAGATCCAACAGTTGTTTTTATGGAAAACACAATCTAATGCGTTGGGAAAAGGGAAAAATTCAGATAAACAGGAAAACAGAGGAGTGAAGGTGCTAAAAGCAATTCCGGGACTAGCCACAAGAAACCCAGGTAAAAAAAGAGGCAGGAAAAAGCAGAATGAACTCTTGATGGAGTGTGGCAAGCTAATGATAGACTCAGGTAAGATGAAAGATCTTGCCAGCTACTCCTTCACAAATCTTTAATTATGAAGTTTATTTCTTGGAATATTAGAGGTCTAGGGAGTAAAAGAAAGCAAAGAATACTCAGCAATAGAATGAAACAAGAAATGTCGGACATGATATTTATCCAAGAAACAAAAAGTTCTATTCAAAAGATCAGACAAATCCACAGTAAATGGCTCAGTAAATTCGAGTTTCTAGAAGTTAAAGCAGAGGATACTGCGGGGGGAATCCTCACTCTTTGGAACCCTCACAAATTAAGTGTTATAGATGCTGAGGCTACCAGGAATTATTTATCAGTTATTATCCAACCGGAGGGAGATAGGCACCACTATCTTGTAACCAATATTTACGGTCCTCAAAGAACAGATGATAAACTCAAGTTCCTAGATTCATTGGAGGATCTCAGGGACAAACATATAGGAATTCCTTGGATCATGGGAGGGGATTTAAATATGATTAAGTCTTTGTCTGAGAAAAAAGGAGGAATGAGGATCCTCAATAAAGACTCATTGGAATTTCAAAACTTTATAGACAAGACGAACCTAGTAGAGGATAAAATGAATACTGGCCTCTTTACTTGGAATAATAAAAGAGGTGTTGATTCTCAAGTAGCCTCGAAGTTAGACAGATTACTAACCTCTGAGAATCTGATGTTCGAAAATAAGGAGATAACAACTGAAGTTCGCCCCTTTGGGGGCTCAAATCACTGGCCGGTTCAAATGGAGATCAAAGGAATGGACATTCTCAGAAATAGACCTTTCAGGTTTGAAAATATCTGGCTCTCCCACCCAGATTTCTTCAACAATATCAAAACTTGGTGGACAAAAGACTTACAGATTCAAGGAACAAGAATGTTTCTTCTGTATAAAAGATTAAAGCATATCAAACTCAAACTAAAAGATTGGAACATAAATGAATTTGGCAATATCTTTGCAGAGAAAAAATCAATTGAAAATAAAATGAAGGAACTCAACCAGACTCTAATCAAGGAAGGTTTTGATAAAGACAAAAGCAATCAAGTAGAGAAATACCAGCACGAGTGGGATAATCTGTGCAAACAGGAGGAAGTCTTCTGGAAACAAAAATCTAGAGTCCAATGGCTGAAGGAAGGGGAGCGTAATACAAAGTTTTTTCACAGGTCCACTATGGAAAATAGAAGGCATAATAGAATATCTTCAATCAAAAACAATGAAGGGAATATTCTTACTTCTCATGAGAATATTGAAGCGGAGTTAGTGCAACACTTTCGAAGTATTACCCAGGAAAATAACTTGTACAGAGAACAGTCTATTCGGGAGGTAACTAGAAATATACCAAAGATGGTATCCAGAGAGGATAATTTTAATCTAAATAGACCAGTTTCTGAAAAAGAGATAGACGATACCCTCAAAGAAATGCAGAATGGAAAAGCACCAGGCCTAGATGGGTTCAATGTGGACTTTTTCAAGGCATGCTGGAGTATTGTTAAACAGGATATCTTGAATGTGGTGGAGGATTCCAGAGTGAATAGTACCATCTTGAAAGTGTTGAATACCTCCTTTATCTCCCTTATACCCAAGCAAGAGGATGCTCAAACCCCGGATAAGTTCAAACCAATCGCTCTGTGCAATGTGGTCTACAAAATTATATCCAAAGTAGTGGCAAATAGACTTAAGCCTTTGCTTCCCACCCTAGTTTCAGGGGAACAATCAAGATATGTGGAAGGCAGACAAATTTTAGACAACATCATTCAAGCTCATGAGGTAGTTCACTCGCTAAAAAGCAAAAAGAAGGTCGGCATGATCATGCAATTAGATATAGCCAAAGCTTATGACAAAGTAAACTGGACCTATATGAAACGGGTTCTTAGTGCCTTTGGTTTTGATCATAAATGGATAAGATGGGTAATGGCCCTTGTCACCTCCTCTAGCTTCTTTATTCTGGTGAATGGCTCTCCCTCAGAGATTTTCAGTCCTTCTAGAGGTCTCGGATAGGGAGACCCTCTCTCTCCTTTTCTTTTCATTCTTATGATGGAAGGACTTGGCTGGGCCATTAAGCAAGCTAAAGTTGAAGGTAAGATTAAAGGCCTTCTACTTTCTGAGAATGGTCAAGCTCTTACTCATCAACAATTTGTTGATGACACAATGCTTCAAGGAATCCCTACTGTCAAAGAAGCTTCAACTTATAAACATATTCTGAATGCTTTCGCCATGGCCACAGGTATGGAAGTAAATCTTTCCAAATCAAAAATCTTTTTCTTTAACACCAACTTGGAAATCCAAAGGAATATTTCCAGAATTCTAGGCTTTCAAAGGGATTCCCTTCCCTCAAAATATTTGGGTATCCCTCTTACAGATAAACCATTGCTCAAAAGAATTTGGGAACCCTTGATTAATAAGTTGCAGGATAAAGTCAGCAAATGGACCTTCAGATCTCTAAATCTGGCAAGCAGGTTGGTTCTCACTAAGGCTGTTCTACAAGCCATCCCTATCTTCATGTTATCTGCCCTCCCAGCTCCGAAAGGAGTCCTTCAACAACTGAGAAATATTCAAAGAAACTTCCTTTGGGGAAAGGAGGAAAATAAGAAGAAATGGGCTTTAGTGTCTTGGGAGAAACTTTGTAGACCAAAGGACCATGGAGGACTTGGCTTGGACGACCAGGAAATTCTTAGCAAGGCTTTAGGGGCCAAACTTTGGTGGCACTGGGTTCACAACCCAGAGACTCCTTGGGCTAGCATCTGGAAAGAAAAATATGCCACATCCTGGAAAAAAAATGATCTTATTAGAATGTCAGGGAACATTAAGGGCTCACATATCTGGAACAAGGCCTGGGAAAATAGAAGATTAGTTCAGGAAAATAGTTTCTGGGAAATCAGAGAAGGGAATCATGCTCTCTTTTGGGAAGATAAATGGCAACAGGAACCAATTCTGTTAAACGAGAACTTCCTTGAGCTTAAACAGGAGACAGACTCACAAGGCTTATTTAAAGTCATGGACTTCTGGGATAACACCCAGCCAATGGGGAAATGGAGAATCTGGAAGAATATAGAGTGTAGAAATAATAGACTCTTGAACATTAAAGCAGAGGAACTAAAAAAAATGGTGGAACAGAGGAAAATCTTAGCTTCTGAAGGGCAAGACCAATTAAGATGGGGCAAGAATCAACAGGGCACCTTTAATCTCAAAGAAGCCAAAGGTATTCTACTGGAGCTAAATCCCCAGGCTCTGGATAAAATCTGGCAGAAACTTTGGAGGCATCAAGGGTGGATGAAAATCAAACTCTTCATGTGGTTGGTTTATCACAGGAAAATTCTAACTTGGGATAACATTAGGAAGAGAGGTGTTCTAGGGCCTTCCAGATGTCCTCTATGTGGAAAGAAGGAAGAAACGATGGAACATCTTCTTAATTACTACTATTTCACCTCCTGGTTATGGGACATTTTTGCAAAAAAAATTCAACAAACTGACAGGGACAGAGGAAGTATCTTCAAAACCCTCATCAGCTGGAGGGGAAATTTCTCAGAACATGAAATTCTCAACTCAGCTTGGACCCTTACACCAAGCTTTATCATATGGAATGTATGGAAGGAGAGGAATAAAAGAATATTTAAGGAGGAGAAGAATCCCCCACATGTACTGTTGGAGAAGATTCTGAAACAACTTAAGGAGACTGTTGGCTCCACTGTTTGCAGTCACCATATTAATCCTCCCTCGGATCGGGAAAGAAACATTCTCATTCAATTAGGGCTGCAGGATCTTGCTCTTCAGGGTCTTAACAGAAAGGTTACAGTAAGGGACAGAGAGCAGGATTTCTGGCAGCCTCCCCCGGCTGGATACCTAAAATTCAATATTGATGGGGCGGCTAAAGGAAATCTGGGGTTGGCCGGGTATGGGGGAGCACTCAGGGACAATAAAGGAAGTATCATCTTCATTTTCCATTTTCATCTCGGCATAGCCACCAATAATTTGGCTAAACTCATGGCGTTGGAGCAATGCCTTGAGTTTCTAAGTCAGGAGAATTGTTGTAATGTGATTGTGGAAGCAGATTCAAAGATAGTCATTAACTTAGTGAAAAGAATTAGTAATGGATCAACGCCGGAGAAAGTCACCAAGCACTGGAAGCTAATAAGGGTTTTCCAAAGAATTCAGAAACACCTACAGAACTTGCGCACGGTCACCTTCCAGCATGTTCGTAGAAAGGCCAACAAGCTGGCTGACCTACTGGCCAATCAGGGGGTTAGTAATACAGATGTCAATATTATGATAAGATGGCAGGAGTTGAGGCAAAGCAGTTTAAAAACTAAATGTAGTGAACAACAGGAGGAAGACATGAGAGTCTTCAGCCATAGAATCCTAGAAGCTAGCCCTTAATATTGAAGCCTCTACATGTGTTTTCAGGATCTTGCTCATAGGTTCTTGAAGAAGAGTCGATCACCGAAGGGGGATAGATACCTGAGAAGAGGTAAGAATGTTAGCATTGATCTCCAGGGAATTCAAGTGCAAGCAAGAAAGACAAGCAATCTCAATGGGGTTTTCAGGGGGTCCTTATGTTGGAAGTTTCAACAGTGTCGGTGGTGGCTTCCACATCCTAAATTCTATGAACGGGTCAAGGAGGATAGAAGCTAGAATAGGTCATATGCCGGAGTCCACTAGTTCCCATGAAGCCCGAGGATTTCCGGGCTGGTTTTCTATACCACGCCCCAAGCTGTTTCTCATGATCGCGGTGCACAAAAGTGGTAATTGGTTTTGGCAGTTTGGATGCGATACCATTCAATGTGCTCCACGTGGCGATGGAAGCGGTTGGAATACCACCCTCCCCTGCAAGCTAAAGTGCGCAAAGTTAGGTGGTTGCGATATTCATTTCAACCGTTGGATCATCCATACCAGATCAACGATCGGGATTAGTTGTGCAAGTCTATGGCGGACTACTTGTCAAAGAGTTTTGGTTCCGTGCCATTGGATCGGATGGACAGTTTCATTAGTTGTGATCAAAGATATGTGTTGGTTTGACGTGAAGGTTTTGGCGGTAAGGGGATTTCCTAGGTTATGTTTCTCTTCTTTTTTCTCTAGCCTTTGTGCAGCTGATTCTGAAGACGGGAGGAAATTAACCAGCATTTTTTTAACTCTATTGTTTTTATGGCTCCGTTTCCTTGCTCGCTCTTCTTTCTTGAGAGAATTGTTGGGTATGGTTGTAGGAAGGCTTTTTCTCTCAGCCCGGTTTTCAGGTTTTGATGTGTTCTCTTCATGGTCAACGACCATGCGGAAACTCTTGTATTTTATGTTCTTTTGTTGATTATTAATGAAATTGAAGGTCCGACTCTTGCATTAGCAAAAAAAAAAAATTTATAATAATAATAATAATAATAATAATAATATAAATATAAATATTTATATTATGATATTACTAGTTTCTTATATCATATAATAAAAGAGGATATTAAATATTCATCATTTTCTTTTCCTTTTTTAGATTTTAGATTTTTTATTTTATGTTCTTAATATTTTTTTGAATTTATTACAGTTAGTTTTTTAATTTTTTATATATTTTAATATAATTTTTGAATTTATAACAATTAGTTTTTCCTTTTTATAATTTTTTATTAATTAATATTTTCTTATAAAATAGAAAATGACTAAATATTTTATGACCTAACATTCGTATTTGAATTTAGTATTAAATTTTGTTTGGCTTTCTGTAACGGTTATATTTGGAACTAGATGCATCTCAACTATTTAAACATATGGATAGATAAGGCTTCTTCATACTTGTCTTAAGGATGAACCACATTAGATGGTTCAAAATGTCAAACAAATAATGAACTATGTGATTAATCCGAAAGACAGTCTCAAAAACAATATGGATCACAAAAGCCTAAAATTAGAAACTAGAAAGTAATTTTATTTTAAAAACCAACCTAAATCCATGTTAACTCTGGATCTACCAAGCATTGAGAGGGATCAAATCTATTGAGATACAAACCTCTTTTAAAGTAAAAAGAAATTTGATCAATCTCGACGCTTGGTAGATCCAGAGTTAAGATGGATATAGGCTGGTCTCTTTTTTCTTATTCTTCCCATGGTTGGGGAAATGACCACTATCTTCATAGCTGGGTTATTTTCAGACTTATAACATTTCATCTACTATCTACATCAAAAAACCAACATAAAATGTGTGCCGTGACCATTTCTATATATAGTCATTAAATGCTTTGAATAGGAAATTTCAATTTTCATGAAGTAGCATGAATTTCAACAAATAAAATTTTCCAACTTAATACTTATCTATATAATTGTCCTTCACTTCATGAGCTTCCACAAGTAACAAATTTACCTCACTATTTGCATCGGACATACCCTAATGCATTTATGATCCCAATGATCATGTCACACACACACACACACACACATATATCACAATTCATTCAGGTCTCCTCTTCCTTGCAGTCACTTACCCTTCTAGGATCAATTAATCCCCTTCTCTACAATATAGTTCCTCAGGCAATCTACTTTACTAAGGATTTCTTGAATAGGAAGGCCAAATAGACACATAATTTTACATCTAGGGTGTCCCTTTGCCTTGCTCTTAACATATCACAACTCATCTCACATGTCATGTCTCATAGTTGTAAAAGCATATCATAAGGTCCAATGTCACCACAATTTCCTTGTTCCTGGGCTTCCAACTTTACATCCTTCAGTTGTTCCAACCAAGTCATTCACCCTATCCTTCTAAGGAAGCACTACATGGAATAATTCAAAATCTTACACCATGCCACTCTTCTTTATAGCCATACCTATCCTCCCTGGATAGATACATCATCTCCCCTGTATCATAGACATATAGTACCCATGAGATTTATCGTTAAATTTCAATTAGAAATTCTATTTTTCAAATTTTCTTCAAATAGAAACCAACTCTCACAAACATGAGATTCTTCTCATAATATTTGGCTCTTTGCAAGTGATAATATATTTAGTTGGTATCATGTGTTTACATCCCATGCCATCCTCAAGGAACTCAACCTACAATTTGCATTTTCACTCAACCAAACAATGATTTCTTTGGCATAACATCTTTTCAATATATCAATTACAACAATTACCAATTTTGTTTCAAAACCATCACATAGTTAATCAATACATCATGTTCAACTACATACCAAAAAAATTAAAAGGAAAAATAATTACACTACATAATTCGTTCAATCTCATGTTGTAAACATCTTAGAAAACCTATGGCAATCAGAGTTTTCATGCCAATAGTTTGGATTAGCTCAAGGTCAAGAGTTTCATTATCACTCTTTCCTTCACATATATGATTTAGGAGTCCAACTTCAAGTGTAGAGTGAAGATCTATTAACACAGCAAAATGTGGCCACTCAAGGTTGGAACAACACAAAAGGGATCCCTTCATTGATCTCGCAATCCTTCATTGCTTTTCCTTCTTCAAGTGCCTTATGTACCTTAATCACACCAACATTCCACAACATCTTTTCGATCCATAACCTAAGTTAAATAGATTCTTCAATGATCTTCTTAATCAACAAGGTTAAATTCATATTTCCACTCGAGCTACTATGTCTCAACAGTTTCTCACCCATCCCATTTTTAGGGTCACACTTAGCCTCATGGGTGGATTTGATTTCATTCTCACAGGCTTCATAGTTTCACAAGCCCATGTTTTTCATTGCATAATACACTATTATTCTCTTTGAATGGCGAGTGTATTACTCATATATTTTTTGTCCATAAGGATAGATTATGAATATTTCTAATATTTTTACCAAACTCATCTGTTATGCATCAAAATAGCTCATCCCTTTGTGTACTCAAAATTATTTCAATGGATGAAGGTAGTTCATTGTCTCCAATCCCACTTAAAACAAGTGATCCTTTAATGTAAAATTCCCAAGCACAATATGTATATTTCTTGATGCATAAGTTAATTCATACACTAGTCGTTAATCAAATTAATCTCAAAATGTGCTTAAGCACCTCTAATCAAAAACCAATTTATTATATTGACATGTACAATCATTCAACAATAAATTAACATATAAAAACAATAAATAAACATGACCAAGCTAAAGGTACTTCAAAATTCATCCTCTTTTAGAAAAAGCGCATAACAACCAATTTTCTTCTTATAACAACCCAGGGGTCCCTCCCCTTGCACTCCTGTGCATACAAGATATTTCAATCTTGGGTATAACAATACCATTACCCTTTCGATATCACTTATGCAAGAATTCTTAGGCCTCCATAATTTTCACATTACAACACTTGTGCAACAAAATATTAGTAGGGAAGAGAGTCATGGGTTCTTCCTTTTTAAATTCTTTTCATAACTCAAGTTCATAACACTACTCTATTTCCCTTGGGCAGTTATTTTCAACTAAGCTAGTCATCTCTTCCTTAGGTTTAGCCCATTATTCTACATAAGATAGTTAGTTATTATCTTTATATTTTGTGGCTCTCTTTCCTTAGTCAAATATTTCTGAAAGTTCATTCACGTTCAACTATATCATCATGCAACCTTCCTTGGTTGCAATGCCTAGTATCCCTGAGATAATCTCAGTTTCACAAGCTAGTAATAACTCTAATAATTTCAACTGCTTGATAATCCATTTCATGTGAGTATTCCATTCTTGTGTATTCCATTTCTTTATCCCTATACGTTCATGAAATTTGAAAGCAACCTACCTTATGAGAATCTACAAGCATTTAATGATATGTCTCATAGGTACAAGATGCTTTCCCATTTCATATGAAAACTAGCCATGAATCATTTATTCCAAGCAACATGGTTCATTAGGTGACCATCAACATCACCCTAAGCATATAATTCCAGCTCTTAATTTACTTGCCATACATCCATTCATATCATTTTTGCTATTAAAATTTTGCTAAGGAAATTCTTATATAATTCCCTCTAAATATTTTGAGCATACCAAAACCACACTTGCATGGATATTAGAAATTATTGGATACTACCTAATCATATGGTGTCTCAATGTTGTTGGGAAAAGTATCCATTCGGAATGCCCCTATCCCACTCTAAGGTGTGACAGTGCCTTAGCAACAAACAAGGAAAACTATTCTCGTATTCTTCTTTATGAAATGTAAACGAAGAGGAAGGATGTAACTAACCTGTGTCTTTCGCTAGTTTGTTGATCCAATCGCTCTCTCCTTTGTTCACTTCCCGCTGCCTGCTCCCTTACTGGTCCAACTTCACCAAGTTCCTGCAAGATCACAAGAGAGGAAAACTACACAAAAGACGTAGATTTACATTCATAACTAGTTTAGGATCAGATTTAAACTAAACATGCAAATATAACAAAGCATCATTGATATACAAGCATATAGGAGAAACTCAAATAGTTTTATTGATATGATAAGAAAGTCCAAGAGGAGATACAACCAAGTGAGTCCCGATCCAGCATCTACCTCCCAGCAAAGGAATCCCTTCCTCACCTCCAACAAAGCATAAATCACCCAATGCACTAATCTCAATCTCAAACCAACAGCAATTCTCTGCAAAGTACAAAATTCCAGCCTCCTGGATCTCTGGGTGAGGGATCCATATATAGATGTAAGCAGAGAGGATGAGTCAGCTTATGTTTTGACTTGTGGCTTCTCTCTGTCAGTTCTTGCTTCCACTTGGAGGCTGAGAGCCTCTTACTCATCACTGGTCGAATTCATTGAGGCAAGTGTCATTGGAGAAGATTCTGGAAGCTTCCATTGTCTTTCCACCTCGTTGAATGAGCTTGCCATTTGTCATTTCCCGCTCAACGCACCCTGGTAGTGCATTCACCTGCGTTGCAACGCACCTAGCCAGTGTATTTGGGTGCTTTGCAACACAGGCAGCTAGTGGAGCCTCTGAATTGATCCTGATTTGACTAGTTTTGAGCAGTTTCTGGTGGAGAACTTCTGGGAGGAGCTGTCATTTGTTGACCTTGTTTCTTTAGGAGCTGGAACAACATCTTTAGGGACTTGGGATCCCTTGGTTTATGGAAATTTCATGCTTATAGCTGTAAGGCACAAAAATGTCTATAACAGTTGCCCCCTAAAGTATGAGGCCGTTTATCAGGTGAAATTCTTTATTAGGAGGATCCGAAGTTCTTTCAATGCTGGGAGGAGACCTGTAATAAGATACAATACAATACATTATTTTCATACTGTTTTCATGATCTAGCCGAGGCGGGCATTCCCATGCTCAGCTTTATAAATTCATTTTTATGTACATAGGACAGACAATCGTCTGATGGTAGACTGATGATCTTGATGAAATCATCATCCTTTTGGTAGGATGATTATCTGTGCTGTAATGCTGTACATGTCAATGTCTTTATTTTTCCTGAATATATATCGCAGCCCGGATGGATGAAACTAGATCCGGGGTCTTCAATCTCGTCCGATCTTCACTCTAAGTACAAGTCGATCCATGTGAGAAATGTTTTGAAGTCGAACATGGAAAGACATCGCTTGATTACCAGTCAATGATGTAAACTATTAACAAGCACGAGAGGAATCACCGATAATGATAAGGACCCTCAAGGTACTGCAGTACAATTCACGTGGTGTGAATAAAGGACTTGGCGTCGAACACCACGCAAAATATTTCGGTCGAAGGTCATTGATGTATACCTGTCGCCGGAAGTGAGAAGCTTGCCATTGAGGCATGCAAGCTTCAAAGTACTAAAGGGGTGTTCCTAGATCAACTTCTTGGATAATGAGCTGATGTCGACAAGAAGCGATCCGTCAAAGGAGGGCCTTAATGTATCCCACATCAATGACACGGAACGGAGCAAATGATTTTGATGGAGGTGAAAATGATCTGATGATATATGGTTCAGGGTGGCGGTCATGAAAGGATGAAGTATAATGTATGGTAGTGGATGGGACATGGTTGAATTCTCTGGATGACTTCTCTTGAACATATCAGCGACACTTATATGATGGATTGGTAGCATTTACCCCAAAGGTGGATGGTATGGCGAGACCATGGCGATGTGACCGGTGAATGAAACAACCCAACCCGACTCAGGCACGGAGTGGAAGTGTCATGTTCAAGAGCGACTTGCTACCAATAAAGGTTCTTTGAGTTTCTTCCCAATTTTTCCCCAGTCATTGCTGACCAGTACCTCTTTATTTTTGTCAAGCTTGAGGAGGATAACATATGCTTGTTCTATAATTTTCCCTTCGGGCAAACCCATCGCTATGTTTTAACGAGCCTAGCGATAGTGAAACTCGTTCTCGTCTAAAGACAAGTTTGTCGCTATTAATCTTTTTAACGAGTCTAACGACAAAGATAACTCGGTCCTTTTCATTTTTAGAGAGTCTGAAAAGGTACGTAAAGATAACTCCGGAAGTCCTTTTTCGTCATCTAATCCCTTAAGTCCGAAAAAGTATAAAACAATACAGAAGGGATGAATTTTCGATAGTTTTAACGAGCCGAACAAAACAAGCGCTCGATCTTTTTGTGCAATAATCCCTCAGGTCCAAAAAGATTAAAATCTAGAGGAGGGATAGCACTTCCGGTCGCTTTAACGAGCTGGAAGGCCAAAACTTGGCAATCTTTTCATATTTTACGAGTCAGATGAAAAGAGCTTAAAGAAGACTCGTCTTTTGAGGAACGAGTGATAAGACAGGTAGCAGCTGATTCCAGGTAAGGGTTGCAATTTTCCAATCACGGTAGTGTCACGAGGATGGCTAGTGAAATCACTCTTCGCAGCTGTTCCTCAAAATGGGTAAACAATCAAATGGAGGTGAATGATCGGCCAATGGAAAAGTGGAGGTGACGGTGCAAACACGACCAAGGCTTTAATGGCTGATAATGTTACATTCACGGTGGTTATTTACCGGAGGATAGTTCATTTTTTAACGAGCTTAAACGTGGATTGAAACACTTGCTCGATCTTATGTTTATTTTTTAACGAGCATGAACTATGTGCTAAAACTGCTCGATAACATGGTCTAGTTTTGATTTTTTACCATAAATAGCTTTGCCTTTTCAAAGATAGTACTGTACCCTCAATTGCTGCATCAAACTAGTTAGAAATGAATAACATTTGCTTGAAAATGAGATTAAAACGCTAATATTTCACTTTGAACTACGTAAAAAGCAATTAAAAAGTGTTTTTACTTCTCATTTTACCATTTCATTTCAACTTGGTTTGTTGAAGCTTTGGAGGTGCCTCTTCCCCCTTGATTTTCATCAGCTAATTTCGGGAGATTCTGTGGACGATTCTCGGTGCCGTCTGGACCAGGTAGGAGCTAAACCTGAGCTCTTTCATTTCATGGTTTCCTTTCTGCATTCTGTGCTTCATTCCCTGCTTTTCTGAGCCCCTGGGGTTTGATGGGGTCGTTCTGCCATCAGCGCACCTTGGGCACTCGAAACCTGCGCTGAAGGTCAACCAGTATGAAGGCAGTTTGACCTTCAACACAGGTGGAACACTGTGCAGGTGCGTTGGGCGCAAAAAAGGATTTTGTTGCACAGTTTTTGATGAAAATTTTTGCCTGTTTCTCATCAAAATCAGGATCTAACTCCTCTCATGTTTGTTTTTCAGAGATATTGGAGCAAAATGACCCTTACATGGTGAGAACGAGAACATGAAGAAGAGGACATGATTGCCCTACATGATCCGGTTACGGTGAACGCGCTGCGGAACTGTGGTCTGTTGAAGTTCTTCCGCATATCTAGCATGAGACAGCAGATCAACCTACTGCAGTATTTGCTCGATGCTTGGGATCCTATCAATCAATTTTTCCAGATTAGGGGCAAATCTATCCCCTTGACTGCAGTAGACATTTACTTCTTGACTGGCTTGTCGAGGCGGGGTGCCCCCATCTCTTTGTCAGGTTCGGCCCGAGGGAGTGACTCTGTGAGAGATTATGTCCCCCAGTATTGCAGGGAAGGATCTCAGCCGAGTAAATACGGCAAGATCATCATCCGTGATGTTACTGACAGGTCCCTTAGGTCTATCCTGTATACTTTTGGTAGGATGGCCGGTAGTGCGTCTCTTCATGTAGCCAACAGATCCTATATGCAGCATGCCTTGGAATGCCTCCAACCGAAAATATTCAACTGGTGTGATGCAGTACTTCTTGTGATGAAAAGTCAGTTGACCAAGATAAAGGACGGGAGGTTGAAGAACTTTGGGTTCGGTTCTATTTTGACCGCCTTTGCCTTGGAGAAGATACCACTGATGCAGCCACAGTACATTGCACTTGACTTACCTTCTCCTACTGAACCACGCATGCAGAGATGGGTTGACCACATGTCTAGGCATGCTGGTCAATCTCAGATTTCTTTTTCTGATACCTTCTTCAGGTGGTTTGAGCGTCAGGAGATGGTCTATTCCGAGTATCCATATGTTGGCATGGACTTCCGGGGTGATCCGGATTTAGTACTGCCGGATGGCGAGCAGTGGGGCGCTATTGGTAAAATCTTCGACCATATCACTGTTTATTGTTTTTATAATGTCCTTGTGCTTTATTCTATCAAGACTTTTAATCAAACTCATGTGTGCATGCAGATGTTGGTCCTGTTCGTCCAGTAGTTCGCCTGAGAGTGCCAGCCGCTGCCCCAGCAGGAGAGGCCGCCGGGAGGGTTATCCTTCGTGACCTTGATGTGGCCGAGACTCTCACAGCTGTGTAGGAGCAGGTTGAGAGCCTTACTCTCGGTATTCCAGATGTGAGGATCGATGAGCTACCTTTGCAGTTACAGCGGCATACTACTGGTGTGCCTAGACGATGGACTCGTCTCTTACGCATGATCCCGCAGGCTGTGACCTGCTACCATGAGCATCACTAGACTAGGGTGCCCCCTAGCATTTTGAGTTTTTGGGTCATGTGACCGATTTTGTCTTGGTTACAGAACATTATATGTAAACCATAAACAGCTATATATATATATATTTTGATTTTCGGGGTTTTATTCTGGTTGAGTTATATAATCCACATGTAAAACATTGATGATGTGTTTATTTTTATAAATGTCGCAAATGTCTATCTAACACATAGTTTGCTAATGAGTCGGTTAATGTGTTTAAGTTTCTGGAAATATGTTGGTATTGAATCAAATCAAATTTTCTTTCCAAAATCTTAACCCTTAGGAACATGCGATAAATGGCCGGGTTTCGGACGGAATATATACCATTGAGTTGTAGTATTATGAGTTGTGAGTCTAGCCTGACGATTAGTCGGCGTATACCATGGGTGATGGCATCAGAGAGAAGTTCTATCAACGCGCTATACTCAGCGATGTTATTTGTTGATTGACCGATACATACACCTCTGAAACTTACTAACTCGCTGCTTGGATCAAAAATGGCCCAGGCTGCGGAGGACAGGTTCCGCAAACTACGACTCGCTCCGTCGGCATATCCAACACATGTCTCCAAAAGATTTGACATCTGCAATAAATGTAAAAAGGTGGATTACTCGACCAAAACGAACACTTTAGCGAAAACAAAATACAACAAAAGCATATTGGTCACCATTTAAGCATAGTAACGCTTGAGGTACAACCCATTACGAGGTTGCGCCAGTGGAATTCCGTCATAATCCATTAACTCGTAGGCTCCTTTTGCTAACACTCGTTTAACAATATAGGGGCCCATCCATAAAGAATTAAATTTACCTGCTCCCAATTTATCGGATTCTTGGTCGTAAAGCAAGAACAAGTCACCTTCTGAGAAGACACGGGGTTTGACATTCTTGTCGAACTGTGCCTTGACTCGTTTCTTATGGGCTTCGTTAGCCAAAGCGGCATCACGACGGGTTTCATCCAATTGGATTAATTCCAAGAAACGGGCCTCTTCTTTTGAAGTTCCGGGGAGGAGATCGATTGCGAGTTTAAGAGACGAGATTTCGCACTGGGCTAGTAAGACTGCTTCCAGGCGATATACCAGTTGGAAGGGTGTGAACCCGGTCGCATTCCTTACCGATGTTCAGTAAGCCCACAAGGCTGAGTACAGGATTAGGTGCCACCTTCTTTTCTGAACTCCGATCATCCTTTGCAACATACGCTTCAGGACCTTGTTGATCGCTTCAACTTGTCCGTTGGCTTGCGGATAATATGGAGTAGAGCTGTCGTGAGATAGCCCTAGCTTGGCAGCTAATTCAACCATCATGTGATTGCGAAAGTGCAATCCATGATCTGTGACTATAGCCTGTGGTACGCCGAATCTGGCGACTACATGATTGAAAAAGAAAAGGGCAGCTGTTTCACCAGTGTTATCTAATGTAGGCATCGCCTCGGCCCATTTGGTAAAATAGTCAACGACGACTATAATATACCCATGCCCCCCGGTCGAGGTGGGGTTACATGTCATTAAATCGATGCCCCATTTGGCGAAATGCCCGACAGCAACTATCGGCTGTAATGGTGCGGGTGGTCTTCTGGTTTTGCTATCAAAAATTTGACAAGCATGGCAACTTCTGACCGCGGTTATGCAATCTTTGAACATGGTTTGCCAGAAGTATCCTGCTCATAAGATTTTTTGTGCTGTAGCATATCCAGATTGATGCCCCCCACATGCGCCTGAATGACACTCATTCAGGGCTTTTTCAGCCTCCTCATGGGTGAGGCACCTTCTCAGAACTGTATCGATACCACGATGGTAAAGCATATCACCGACGATCATGTAGTCTTTTGCTTGGTATCGTATACGTTTTTGTTCAGAGTGAGAGGTATTTGGCCTGAATTTTTGGGTCTAGAGATAAATTATTATATCTCCATACCACTCATTGCTTGCAGATATCAGAAACAAATTCTCGTCCACGATTGATTCTTCGGATGTTTCATCGTTGGACGATGATGGGAGGTCGCATAATAATTCTGCAAAAACTAGAGCTTTCTTTGACTTGGATTTTACAAATTCCAAATCAAACTCTTGAAGGATCGCTATCCATTTTGAATATTTGCCCCCCAGAAACTGTCGCGACAATATATAAGTCATGGGGTTGCAATCTGACAGAATGGTAGTTTTCCGAAAGAGGACATAGTGTCGAAATCTTTGTATCGCTTGAACAGCTGCAAGCGCTAGTTTTTCAACATAAGAATATTTGCTTTCTGTATCGTTTAAGTTTCTACTTAAATAATATATAGGGTGTTCAATTCCATCGACTTCTTGAACTAAAACCATTGCGATGGTTGTGTCTGCTGCAGCCAGATACAGGTTAAAATCTCTTTGATAATCGGGGGCGTACATTAATGATGCTTTTATTAAGGAATCTTTTAAAGCATCAAAGGAAGCTTGCGCAACCTGATCCCAGACAAAGGGTACCTCCTTTTTCAAAAGACGTGTATAACCTTTAGCAAGTTCGGAGTAATTTGGAATGAACCTCCTCAGAAAGTTTGCTTTCCCTTGGAGTTTCTGAATCTGAAGCAAATTTGAAGGTGGAGGCAAATTTATGATTGCCTGGACCTTGCACAGGTCGAGATGAATCCCATCCTTGGAGACTACAAAGCCAAGTAAATGACCCGAACCGACGCAAAATACACATTTGTGCGGATTGAGTCGTATCTTGTAGTGTCGGCAACGTAGAAATATCGCTCTTAAATGCTGCGGATGATCAGTCCGCTTTCGCGAATGAGCCGGAAGGTCGTCGAGGTATGGTTGAACGATGTTCTTGATGTCATGGAAGGCATAATTCATTGCCCTCTGAAAGGTCGCCCCTGTGTTCTTTAAACCAAAGGGTAATTTTCGATATGCGAATGTGCCCCACGGAAAAATGAGTGTAGTCTTTGACTGGTCCTGTGGGCGGATATTTATTTGATTATACCCGGAAAATCCATCCATGAACGAAAAGATTTCGCATCCGGCGCATTCATCAATTATCTGGTCGATGAAGGGTGTAGGGTAGTTGTCTTTCGAACAAGCTTGATTTACATCCCTATAATCGACACACGCTCTGATTGTCCCTTATTTCTTCATAACAGGGACAATATTCGATACCCAATCGGTTAGAGGAACCGGGTAGATGAAACTAGCATGGAGAAGTTTCTCAACTTCTGCCTTAATGGCAGCGGCTTTCTTGGGGTGCACCGGCCTGAGCCGTTGTGTTACACTAAAAAATGTCACCATGACTATTTACAGTTAGTATGGCTCAATCAACAGTCATGCTACCCTCTTAGGCAAGTCTTATGCCTCTGCTCTCCATGTCAAACTCCAAAAAGAGAGAAAGTCTTGTATAAATGTATTTATCTCTGGGGACGCAGGTTCTCTCAAACTTACCTGCGGGGACGCTCCCAATGTTCACAAAAGCTGCGTCCGAAGACGCTCTGTATGTAAAGGGACAGGTGCGTCCCCCTGTAAAAGTTAGAATGCACAAGTTTCATATTTAAAAATTTACTTGTGGTCATTTCTAGAGCATTCTAGAAGGTTGTTCGACGTGTATTGGGCGCCTCCAGATGGTTCATGCACTCCTATCAAAGAGGAACTTATCCCATCAATAAGGGAGTGATCCCATCCAAAGAGGGGACTATCCCATTGATGGTGGACCTGATTAACCTCCTCTTGAGTACTATAAATACAGGCATTGGGCCAGAAGGAGGAGAGGTTGAAGCTATACATTTTCTAAGGGTAAATGTTGCAGGAATTAGGACTCCCATTTAGAAGCTTGTGAGGAGAGATTGCCATCTTTGCTTGTTCTATTTGGAAGTGGGTGAGCTTTGTCAAAGTAGAGGAAGACTCTTGTGGACCCTGGAAGGAGCTTGCACAACACCAAGGCTCAGGTTGTAATGGTTCCTTTTGATTACCTTTAATGCAAATTGGTCCATTCTTCTCAATAACTTGTTGTTTATGGGTTATTTCATGTACTCCTTGGTCTATATGTTGGATATGCTTTGTTTTATGTTATAATAAGGTGCTATTTAATTGTTTGACTGTTGGTGATTGCAGGTTTTGGAGAAAAGGAGGAGCTCATCCAGATCAACAAAGCTTGGACTTCTACAACAGCGTTTGGACAAAGGTAAGAACGAAACACTTGATTTCTCATATCATAATGCATGTTTAGAGAAGGATAGCTCCAGTTTGTTTTGTTTGTCATTAGAATGTCTTAGACTTCTAGGAAGGTCGGTTGTGTCCGCACTTTTGACTGATTCCGTGTGACAAATTGGCGACTCCACTGGGGAATCCATTGATGAGAAGAGTCTTTTCTTTTGTGTGAACTTTGCTTTGAGAAAATTGGTTTATTTTTCTGGTTTTGGCTCTGTGATTCTGTCTTTGGGTGGGTTAGCTTAGGATTAGTTTTATTTTGCATTTTCTTGAGTTTTTCAGTAGGACGCACCCTCTGAGTGCTGCACAGTGCGTCCCTGGACGCACTTTTGCTGTGTGCACAGAGCGGGCCCGCACCTGTGCTAACGGGTTGCCTGCGTCCCCTGCTAAAATTTGAGAAAACTCCATTTTTTGCTTTTTTACTCTTAGATTTTGTTGTTTCTTAGTTTTTTCTGCCCAGATTCATTAGTCCCTTGCCAAGAATCTTCACCTGAACTTGTTTTCATAGCATTAAGTTTTTTAGTGGATTTCATTGAAATTTAAGCCTAGGGTTTGATTTTTGAGTAGATCCTGTAGTGACTTTAATGGTGGAAGTTGTCAAGCCTTAGATCTCTCTGGTTTGGTCAACCTTCTTAAGAGTCGGATCTGTCGTAAGTCTACCCGTGTGAGCAACCAACCTGTTGAGTTGTCTCTTTGGTCAAATTTCAAAGTGCTTGTTGATTAAGTCTTGAATTCCATTTTACAAAAAGAACAAAAAGATTTGAGTTTTGTTTTGATCAGCTCTTGATTCTGCAATAGCTGGTCCTTGATTTGATTTTGGTCAAGTAAAACAACCTAGAAACATCCTTGTAGGTTTTGGCCTCGTTAAGTTTGCTTAGAGTAAATTTACCTTTTAGTTTGCTTGTGAGTGAATTTTCATAGATTTTAATAGTTGTTAAGATTGATTTTTGTTAAATTAGATTTATTTGCTTTATTAAAAGAAAAATACAAAAACATCTTCTTTAAAAGTCTTGTTTCAAGTAGCTTTGAAAGTTTTGAAAGAAAAAGAGTTTTTCGTGCAAGTAAAGAGTGGTCATGTTTGTGTGCTTGAAAAGAAAAAGAGAATTGTTTCTTTGATTGTCTTTTCTAAGGAAGTTGTTTTCTCTAAAAATTTGCATTCTCTCAACTCTCTTAGTTAAGAATTTCATTGAAAAAGGAAAGTAGCGTAAATCATCTTAGGTGCATCTTTGTAGTGGTTGGAGTCGAGTCTACACACCATTGGTTTCACTTCCACTACCTTGTGATTTTAAAGAACAACCATAAAAGTAACGCTTAAAGTAAAATTGAAATAGTAACTTTTATTTACTAGGGCTCTGAAGCACCAATTTAGATCAGGCTAGTGTCTTGGAGTAGGTGAGTAATTAACTCTCCAAGACAACAAAACCAAACAAGTAGCTTATCTTGTGATAGAATAAATCCAATTGTCTCACTTGTACTCTGGGAAAGCTCCTCTTAAAGGAGAAGCACGAGCTCGTGTCCGAACCAGTGAGGGGATCATTCCCCCCTCGTTGGGAACGACGCCAGACATGCACGTATTACAAACGGTAAACCTCGGATTAACCATTGTCGAGGAGCCAGGGGTCACTTGTCGGTAAACCTTGGATTATTGTCAAGGAGCCGGTAAGGGGATTGAGCTTGCTACTCTGCCCTTGCGTGCTGTCGGAGTTTAGACTGTTCCCCCAGGTGCATTTGTTGCGGTTGGTAACCTTAGTGGCCATTATCTTTAGGATTCTACCGAGGTGACGGTGGAGGGAAGGTCCCACTGTACCTGGAGCAGACGTCGGTTATACTCACTTGGATTTTCTGGGGGGTTCACTTCACTCGAGACGGTTAAAGTGGAGGAACTTGGTCCAGTCTATTCATTAAGCAGGTTGCCGGGGTAACTGTTCCACCCGCCATTTCTGTACTGAATCCAGCGAGGTTGGGCTTCATCACCAACTAGCGCTTTTGGTCCGGAAGACTACTGTTTGTGTTTGGTTTGACGCCCTAGATTCTTTAGGCGTGTGATTCAAATTTGTTTGGTTCTTTAGAGACTTTAGGTGGTTTGATTTGAAATTTTATTTTGTTTTCGTGTGTAGTAGTTAAAAGTTTTTAGCTGTGGCGGAATTACCGAGACAGTCCCGTAGACTGCGGGGCCAGTCTCCTGAAGTTGTTTCTGTGGCCGAATTGTTGAGAAGATCCCGTAGACTTAGGGGTGAACCTCCTCAAGACGAGTCCAGTCATTTAGAAGGTTTAAAGGTCCTTGTAACTCCTCCTAGTGGCAGTAGAGTAGGTTCACCTGAAGAAGGAGAATCTTCCTTGGTGGTCCATCCAGATTACCAAAGTTTAGAGACAGGTTATAATCCCGAAGCTGTTACAGTTTCTGAGCTTGTTGGTAGTTTTTCGTCTGCTAGTGATACAGGCGAAGAACCAGAAATATCCGAACCTGTTACTCCGACTCCTAGTGTTCCTGATTCACCGAGAATAGAAAGAATTATCACCGAAAATCTTCCTGTTGGTTTGATTGCTATTGAAGAACTTGTTCCAGAGGAAGAAATAGGCGTCTCTGATCCTGAAGATCAAATTACCCTTGATCTAAGGGAGCGTGAATCTATCTTTTACAGTCCTCCTAGAAGTACTACTTGGTACCTTTCGTTAACCAATTATTTAGACAACTTTGGGCTAGGTTTTTCTACACCTCGTACTCCTTTTCCACCTGGAGGTATTCATACTCCTGTAAATATGTCTGGTCAGTCGTCCGTGTTTACACAAAGTCCTGAATCTTTTTTACATGGCGGTCCTTCTGTTCCTACTGGGTATCAATCTCTTTCTGGTACCTTTGCGGGAGCATCTCCTCAACCCGTTGATCATGGGTTATTAGTTGGAAACAGTGGTAATGTACCATTGGGTGTAGGAGACATTTACATGATGTCAGGTTCAGTTCCCGTTTCCCAACCTCAAGGTGGCCAATTACCGCCTGGGGGGCAGCCTCCGTTAATGCCTGGGGGGCAACCTCAAGGTACTTCATTCGTGTCTGGGGGGCAACCTCAAGGTCAGTACGCTCCTATGGGCAATACATACCTCAAGGTCAACCCCAGCCTCAATATGTACCCCAAGGTCAACCTCAGTATCAATATCAACCTCAAGGATGGCAACCTCAAGGATGGCAACCCCAAGGGTATCAACCCCAAGGGTATCAACCTCAAGGGTACCAACCTCAAGGTCAAGGTCAACCCCAGTATCCGTATTTACCTCAAGGTTATCAACCTCAAGGTCAATACTCAAGTCAAGGTTATCAACCACCTCAAGGTCAATCATATGGTCAAGGTATGGGAACTGCACCTTACAATTATCAATCCTATCCTCAATCCGGCTATGGATCTCAGTATCCTCAACCTGTTATGGGTCAATACCCTGGAATGTTAGTGTGGGATCCTTCACAGGGTCAACAGATGTTGCAGCCAAGTATACAGTCGGTACCTCAAGCGGGACAACCTGTAGTTTCTGGTCCACCCCAGCAACCGCAACCTGTCCAGTCAAGTGTTCAAACCTCTGTAACTTCGGTAGTTACTCAGCCGCCAATTGCACCTAGTACTCCATCTCAAACGGCTGCTGCAACTACCGCCACATCTACCATACTTACTTCTGGAGTATCGACAGCTCCGGTTTCTACTGTCTCTGTAACCACTCCTCAGACATCTGTACCGTTGTCTGGATCTACGATTCAAACCACGGTCCAGATGCCTGTAGGTCAGCCTGGTATAAGTACGGTTGTCACTACTCAACCTCAATTTGTTCAACCTCCGTACCAGGGACAGTATCAACCTGGGCAAGCTGTCCAACAACCGGTTTACCAGTATCAACCGTATCCTGGGTACACTTATCAACAACCTCAACAACCCCAGTACGGTCCGGTTAATCCTGGTTTTCCAGGAGGATATAATATCCCAAATGCGACTCCTGTTCCTAGTTATCCTGGATATCCTCCTCCTGGGGCTGGTATTGTGACCCAGAGTTTTAGAGATCCTAACCGGCAGTTACCGTTTATCGCAACTTTGGATTTACCAGACTTGACGCGCCTAACGAACGATCCAATTCAATATCTTCCGTTCTGGCCGCCAATGCCAAATAAGTTGCCCAGCGATATACCCAAGTTCGAAGGTAAGTCTGGAGAGGATCCGTCCAATCACGTGATGACTTACCACCTCTGGTGTGCTTCAAATTCTATCTCGGATGATTCGATCCGCTTACGTCTTTTCCAGCGTACACTCATTGGTCTCGCGGCCAAGTGGTACATTGAGTTACCACGGGCCTCTTTTTACAACTTTAGCCAGTTAGCTACCTCGTTCTTAACTCACTTTCAGTTACCGGTCAGATACGATAACGGTACGGAGTTATTAACTTCACTAAAACAATCAACCTCCACGTATATTTCTGATCACATTCATGAGTGGAGACGTCGAAGAAGGCTAGTGAAAGTTTTTATCCCGGACCAAATCTTAGCTGAATGGTTTGTTAAATCATTATTACCAAGGATTACTGAAGATGTAGCTAAGGCCGGAGTAGTTACTGAGGAGCAAGTCATTGCTCAGGCGCAATACCTTGACTTAGTTTACACTCAGTCGGGTACGTTACACGAGAAGATTCCGGATCTTCCAAAGTCGAATCAAATCGCTGCTGCTCCTTCGGGATCTCATGCCGCTGATGGTATGATTGGTATCGTGAATACAAAGAGCAAGAAGAAGTCTTCCAAGGCTTCAACTACTCCAATTATCACTTTGCCCGATTCTCCGACAGGAGAGTCTTCTCCTGAACTTACCGCCGATATTCACGCTGTAGAGTCATCTACGGCCAAATCAAAAAACGGTGGAAAGAAGAAAGGAAAGAAGAAGGCTAAAGCAGACAAGGCTCCGAAGGAGAAAATAGAAAAGTCGGAAACCAATGACGAAAAGCGCAAACCTCGATATCCTTGTCTTATTTGTGAAGAGGATCATTTTACGAGAGATTGCCCTCATCGGGCCGAGGTAGTGAAAATAGTCAAAGGTTCTCCCACTCCTGCTGTGTTAAAAAATCCATTTCCGGAGCAGGAGAATAAGATGATAGGTTCTTCCTCGAATGCCAGTGAAGAACCCATTTTGATGATGTCTCATGTGAGGATTGCGACTCGATCGCAAGATTATGGTAGTAAGAATCCTGTTGATGGTAAGGAAGCAGAATCTTCTCATTCTAATCCATCAACCTCAGCTCCTGGTTCCGATCCACTACAGATCGAGAAACCTAACCCAGACTTAGTAATTAAACCGCCCGCCAAGGGTGTACTTCGAAGGTCTGCTTTCAATCCACATGCGAGAGCGGCCCAGAATTACAACATTGTTGAGGACTTAGCTGTTTCACCCTCAGCAATGTCGGCTTTAGAAGTGCTGCAATCATGTCCAGCACAACGAAAATTGCTTTTGTCGGCTATAGGAGCTGTTGACGTTCAGGATCCGAATCTAATGATCTTCGATCTAGAAAATAGTACGCCGCGTCTCCCCCATCAAATGGCTTTCCAAATTCCAGTGATAGTCAAAAACAGGCCTATTCATAGGACTGTGATTGATGAGGGAGCTTCTACGTGTATTATGTCGATTCAATGTTGGAGATCCCTTGGTTCTCCTTCGTTGAACCAATCCCCCACCATCCTTAAGGCCTTTGATGGCCGTGGGTTCCGTCCGTTTGGTATTCTACAGGAATTGCCTATAGGGGTAGAAGGTAAAACCGTTAGTCTGGATGTGGAAGTGGTTGATGCCCCTCTAGACTACAACCTTCTTTTGGGTCGAAGTTGGTCATATGCTATGACAGCGGTCGTTTCATCGGTCTTCAGAGTAATTAAATTTCCACATAACGGTAAGATCGTGACTATTGATCAGCTGACATACTTTTCATCCGACCCAGCCTCTTCAGAGAGTATCCAGCATGTCGGTAAGACGACAATCCCTTATAGGGACGTTGGTGTAGGTTTAGTTAAGGATTCCGGTTTACTGGGAACTTTTCCTCTCCCTCCACTCAGCGTAGAACCTTCGTTTGCAACAATTCATATGATTACATCAGAAAACATTATTTATGATGATCCTTGGTTTGTCCCATCTGACTCTGAGATAGACTCATTCGGTAATGCTATGCCCTTGAGTCCATATGAAATTGCTTATGAAGCTCTCATGTCTTTTACCGACTTTCATTCAACCGAGGTCGACCAAATGAATGTGGTCAGTGAAGAGTCACTTTTCACCTCACCCTTAGAACGGATAGCGTTTCCCGAAGTCGTGTCATCTGACGAACAACTTCGCGAAATCCTAAGTGTAGACGATCTACCATGGGAGGATCTCCATCACAGATCTTCGTTTTTACCTAAGGATGATGCATTTGAAAATGATTTTTCATCTATCTTTACCGCTGAATATGTCAAAGACGCTCAGGATCCAACGAAACATTCTGATTCAGAGTTGAATTTAGGGAATATTTCTCGTACTATTCCCATTGATATTTCAGTGAAGCCCGGAATTGAGGAGAACATTCATATAGGTGCCGCATGTACAGAAGATGAAATCCAAACTTACAAGGCCCTATTCCAAGAATTCCGCGATGTGTTTGCCTGGTCTTACGAGGAAATGCCGGGAATCGATCCTGCCATTGTTGTTCATGAAATAAAGACCTACCCGGATGCTAAACCCATCCGGCAACGGTTGCGTCAAATTCACCCTCGAAAAGCGGCTGCGATTAAAGCAGAAGTCGAAAAGCTGTTGAAAGCAGGTTTCATTTATCCGATCCCGTTAACGGATTGGGTATCGAATATTGTTCCCGTCAATAAGAAACAAGGAACAATAAGAATCTGTATCGACTATAGGGATATAAATCGAGCTTGTCCAAAAGACAACTATCCTACGCCTTATATCGATCAAATTATTGATGATTGTGCCGGAAGTGAAATGTTTTCCTTTATGGATGGTTTTTCGGGCTATAATCAAATCAATATTCTACCTGCCGATCAACCAAAAACGGCATTCATTTGTCCATGGGGAACATTTGCTTATTGCAAATTACCTTTTGGGCTTAAGAATGCCGGGGCCACTTTTCAACGGGCGATGTCTTATGCATTTCATGACATCAAGCACATTGTGCAACCGTATCTCGATGATTTGCCTGCTCATTCTTTAATCGAGCTGATCACCTTGTCCACCTACGAGCAATCTTTATGAGGTGTAGGCATTATCGAATTCGGTTGAATCCCCACAAGTGTGTTTTCTGTATAGAAACAGGTCGATTGCTGGGATTTGTTGTTTCAAAAGCCGGCATTCGCGTCGATCCCTCGAAAGTCGAGGCTATCATCAAATTGCCTCCTCCTTCGAGTTTGCGCCAACTCCAAAGTTTGCAAGGGAAAGCGAACTTTTTACGCCGATTCATCCCAAACTACGCCGAGGTCACTAAAGGTTTTACACGGTTGTTGAAACAGAACGTTCAATTCTTTTGGGACGAGATTGCCCAACAATCTTTTGATGCACTTAAACACGCGTTGACCCATGCACCGTTGTTGCATCCTCCCAACTACAACCAGGACTACTTCTTATACCTCGCAGCTTCGCATTCCACCATTGGAATGGTGTTAGTTCAAGAAGATGAATTCGGAGCGGAACATGTGATATATTATCTCAGTAGGACCTTAAATCCCACTGAGTTAAAATATTCGCATGTGGAGAAATTGGCCCTGGCAGCCGTTCAAGCTGTCCAGCGTTTTCGTCACTACATTCTTCTCCGTAAAACTACAGTTATTTCGGATTGCAACCCTATGATTTACATTTTGACAAAACAATTGCTAGGGGGCAAGTACTCTAAATGGATCGTTATCCTGCAAGAGTTCGACTTGGAGTTCGAGAAGTCCAAGTCTAAGAAATCCTTAGTTTTTGCGGAATTGATGTGTGATTTCCCGAGTGCTGACACAGAGACTGTGGCAGAAGAGTCCATTGCGGACGAATCTTTGTTTCTTATCAGTACTGTAGATCCGTGGTACGGGGATATAATCATCTATCTCCAAACCCAAACCTTTCGGCCTGAAGCTTCAAAGGCGGAACGTCGAAAAATTCGGTTTCAATCCCAGCAATACAAAATTATTGGAGATACACTTTATCGCCGGGGGGCAGACTTAGTTTTTCGACGTTGTTTAACTCACGAAGAGGCTGAGAGAGTTTTGAATGATTGTCACTCTGGAGCATGTGGCGGTCATATGTCTGGGTATGCCACAGCTCAGAAGGTGTTGCGCGCTGGTTACTTCTGGCCATCTATGTTTAAAGATTGTATCATTGCAGTCCGGAAGTGCCACAACTGCCAAGTGTTTGATCGAAAGATGCGCGCACCACCTGCTCCTCTCCACCCTATAATTGCCGTTGGTCCATTCGCCAAATGGGGTATCGACTTTATTACTTGTAACCCTCACTCGGCCGGGGGGCATGCGTATATCATCCTCGCGGTTGATTATTTCACTAAATGGGCCGAGGCGATGCCTACATTCGACGCAAGCGGCAAAACAGCTGCAGTTTTCATATTCAATCATATAATAACTAGGTTTGGTGTCCCACAAGCAATCATTACTGACCATGGGAGCCATTTTCGAAACACCATGATGACTGAACTTACAAGCCAGCTTGGTTTGCGCCACGACAGCTCTACTCCTTATTATCCGCAAGCCAACGGTTTGGTTGAGTCTATCAACAAAGTTCTGGTTATCATGATCCGACGAACCATTGGTATTCATCGGTCGAATTGGCACAACATGTTATTTTCGGCGCTATGGGCATACCGAACCTCAGTGAAAACCTCAACAGGGTTCACTCCTTTCCAGCTAGTTTATGGCTTGGAAGCAGTGTTACCCATTGAATGTGAAATCCCATCACTTCAAATGGCTGTCGAATTACTTCCAGCTACTTCCGAAGAGGAGAAACGTTTATTGTACTTAGCTAAATTAGATGAGACTCGACGTGACGCTGCATTGGCAATCGAGACTCACGCGAAGCGAATGAAAGCTCAGTATGATAGAAATGTGACCCCTCGAAGTTTTTCGGAGGGAGACCTAGTGCTTTTATATGATCAAGCTAACGATAAGCTAGGTGCTGGAAAATTCGTTCCTATGTGGCATGGACCCTATATTGTAAAGCGAAAGCTAGCAAAAGGGGCTTATGAGCTGGTAGATTTTGATGGGGACTCTTTGGGTAAACCCAGAAATGGACTTTACCTAAAGAGGTATTATGCTTAAATGGTGGGTATGGAGAATTTTTAGTTAGGTTAGGTTTTCTTTCTAGCTAGTATGATTGTTAGTTAGTCAGTGTGCTTAGCTTAGTGAGTGTGTTTTTCGTCGTTATTCTGGCTTATCTTGGTTTTACTCTTGATATTACAGATGTCGACGCCTCTCCAAACATACATTGGATTTGCTGATGGTGCTTGTCGTAGTACACGGAATATCTCTTCCGCAGCTTGGGTTATCTATTCACCCTCTGACGAGTTAGTTTCTATGCATGGGGTAAGCCTCGGTCAAACAACGAATAACATTGCAGAATACAGTGCAGTGGTTGAATTATTATCCGAATCTATTTCATTTGGAATTCGACGTTTGATAGTGAGGTTAGATTCTGAACTTGTTGTATTACAGCTTAATAGAGTTTATGCCATTAGAAATCCTGTGTTATTAAGGTTGTTTTTGAGAGTGCGTCTCTTGGAACGTGAATTTGATTACATTGAATATCAGCATATTCCAAGGTCCTTAAATACATTAGCAGATGCAATTGCTTCTCGAGTGTTGGACAGACATTTACGATAATCATGCAAGTAAATTTAAAAACATTTCATCATACATGTTAAACAAGATAAGCCGGTAATAGTGATATATATATAGATAGGAGTGTGTCAAAAAATATACATCGTCTTCGATCATAGGTTGAAAAACACCTTATGATCGGCAAAAATGATAGAGTAAAAAAAGTCAAAAATGTCACATGTGTCTACAAAGTGACTAGCCAATCACTGGTGGTGCTCCCTGTACGACACCACTGCACGGGCTACCTTACGCAAAAATCTCCTAAACGGTCCAGGGACTGCGACTACAAAGCGCTGAAGCCTGATAGGAATGTCATCCATAGTAGTCTCAGGCATATCTGCCGTCAGACGCTCTAGATCATGCTCCAACTCAGCTAGTACTTCTGCAGCCGCGTCCTGTGGGGCCGGTACCGGTGCAGCTGGATGTCTCCTCTCAAAAGGCCGGAGGTTGGCTGGACGCTGTGGACCAACATCTGCATTTTGAAACTTTCACTGTCAGTTTTGAGACGATATATATAAAAACAAAAAAATACATAATTTGAAAACTCGTGAAAAATAAAGTACCTCTGTCATCCCATTGTTCTCCCTGTGGAAGAACCATGTCCGGATCATGTCGAAAATCTACTCCGGCGTACGGAAAGTCCTAGATCGAGAAAACCTGGTCCTCCAACCAGTGAAAGTAACTATCAGAAAATCGAACAACTGCCGCACCCTCGTCAGGATGCCGGGCCATCACCGCAACCCATCGTACCAGCTTTGGCTCCCGAGGACCCAAGATATCAACAGTGAGTTGCTGAGGGATCAGCATCGGAACTCTCTCTAAGGCAAAGCTCACGACTAAAGGCCCATATCCAAAAGTTTTCAGTCGTCCGTTCTTTGCCTTAGTCAGTTGGCTCTTCATATTAGCCGACACAGCATCACACCAGTTGAAAATGGTGCCTTGGTAACAGTCAATTGCCATCCGCATTTGGGACCCAGAAGCAATGTGCAAAGCGGCCGCGCCGCAAATTCTGGTAACCGTGGAAGCAATAACTTTGAGTTCACGCAGAGAGATGTGTTTGATCTCCACGCCTTTCGAATGGTGTGCCCCAGGTGTGCACCAATCTTCCCGGAGACTAACAAGGGATTGGCCACCCGGCCTAGTCCCGGCTAGATTGAGTTGCTCGCCTCTGTTTGGCAAGCCAGTGAGAAAGTATACATCCGAGGGCTCTATCTCGAGCTGGTGCCCTCCTATGTAAAAGCATTGCTCTTGAACGTTCCATCTCTCAACCAGCCATTCTAAGAATCTTACCTGAGCCCTCATGCCCAGTATGGCCCAGTATTTGTATAACCCGCATGCTTTTAGGGCATCCAGGGAAGGTTGGTGTTCTATTGCAGCTTCATCAACCTCTTCGTGCTCTCTTTCTCTCCAATCCAACATGGTGAGTGCCCTACACACCAAGAAATGATGATTAGAATTAATTTGGGGAAATTTGAATGGTTATTTGTGAGGATTGGGGTTTCAATTTCCGCGTTCCACGGAGGACGCACCCCGCGTTTGGAACACAGGGCGTCGGGACGCAGCTGGCCTGAAGGTGGGCTGCGTCCCCCGACCATTTTCCTGTATAGGAAAAAGTCGGGGGACGCAGGTCACCCGAAGGGCACCTGCGTCCACCGAGGAGCGCATTTTGAAACCTAAACCCTCCCAAAAAACAAAACTAAAACCTAAAAAACAATTTTAATCGGATAGAAATGAAGAGTAAGATGTTGTAAAATACCTGGAAGAGACGGCGTTCGATTCTGACGGTCGGATTTTCCGCAGCGACCACGGGAAGTTTCTTGTCAAAAGCTCCTTTTTCAACCTCAACAGTCAAACGGTAAAAATGACATGGTAAAAAGTCTTTTTATAGGTTTTTTGGATGAATTTGTTCATTTTTCACCATGGAAAGATGTTTTTCGATGTATTTTTGCCTATCTTAAACAGGTATGAGTAATGTGTCGCTTTTGTGCAGGACAAAGGGACTTAGAGGGAAAATTGTTATTTTTTCACAAACAAAATATCAGAGTCATCTTTTAAGCCCTTTTCTGACTCCTAAAATATGAAAAGATTGCCGAGCGTTTCTTTTACACTCGTTAAAATGGAATTAAAAGACGGTCCCCTTATAGCTCTTTTCTGACCGTAAAATCAGGAAAAGATTGCCGGGTTTTTGTCGTTTCAAACTCGATACGGAAATAAAACGACGTGTCCTTGATCGCTTTTTACTTTTCAGGTCAGTGGCACTAATTATGAAAGTACTCCTTGGTCGCAAGATCAAGCGGTTCCCCCAGGTATTATTTTATACTTTTTCGGGCTTGAGGGACACAAATCTACGAAAAAGTTCAACTTGGAGTCTTCTTAAGTTTTTCAGACTCTCTAAAATTGAAAAACACCGAGTTTCTCCTATACTGGGCTCGTTAAACATTTCACAGTAAAGGACCTGTTCAATTACAAACAGGAACGAACCACTCCTTCCTAGGGTTCGAATCAAAACTAGGTTGGACTCATCCGAAGGATGAGCTTATAATCAAGCACATGTTATCCTCCTCAAGCTTGTTAAAAATAAAGAGGTACTTGCCAGAAATGGTGGGGGAAAAAAGAGAAGAATGAGCCTATTTGTTATCCTTTGTCTCAGAAGAAACTTTATTACCACTCTTGAACACGACACTTTTCATTCACCTGGGTTGGGAAATCCTTTACCTCACAGTTGATCAAACCACCTTTGAAAGTCTTTAACCGGGTTTCAGGGATTAACTTTGAGTTATTCGTCACCAAGCCATCTGTCGTGTCGTTATGTGTTCAAGAGGTCTGCAAGCAAAACTTTCATCTGCAAAATACTTGTCATCCATTTGACCATCCCTGAGTCAGTCCTTACAGCAACATTTCTTCAACTTGAACAATGATTTCGTGTTGCGGGCTTGCCTGCAACGGGTCGCTTTCTATCGACATCAGCACATTATCTAGAGAGATGACTTAGAAATCGTCAGTACCTTGAAGTCTGCATGCATCAATGGCAGGTTTCTCGCCTTTGACGTCAGTTTACATCATTGACTTTTGATCGAAGGATTCCGTGAAATGTTCGACATCAACTCATTCATTCACATCTCATGGATTGTACTAGGTACTTTGAGAACCATTGACATTACTGGTGGTCTCTCTCACGCTTGTTAACAGTTTACATCATTGACTGGTAATCAAGTGGTTTCTACCATGTTCGACATCAACTCATTTATTCGCATGGCTAGAATCGTACCAATTCGGGAAGTAGAAATGAAGACCCTGGATCTAGTTTCCACCATCCAGGCTGCGAGGAGTTTTGTATTCATTATCTAAGTAGACTAATCATAAACAGATGGCTGCGTCCATACTGTGTCTACAAAAGTCTATGATTGTGATGTACTGCAAAATCATTCCTGTATCAGAATAGTTAGTCTGTTAGTTAAAGTTTTGATCTGAGTATGGGAATGCCTACCTCAGTGATGATATAATCTTATACATGTATTTTGTGTTTAAAATTGCAGGTTCTGACCAGGCTCTCCACGGGATAATCCTTGAAATGATAAAGCGCTTCACCCTTCCTAGATATTACAAACCCTAATCTATTCCAGGCTTCGCACTTTAGGGGGCAATCTGTTACACTAAAAAATGTCACCATGACTATTTACAGTTAGTATGGCTCAATCAACAGTCATGCTACCCTCTTAGGCAAGTCTTATGCCTCTGCTCTCCATGTCAAACTCCAAAAAGAGAGAAAGTCTTGTATAAATGTATTTATCTCTGGGGACGCAGGTTCTCTCAAACTTACCTGCGGGGACGCTCCCAATGTTCACAAAAGCTGCGTCCGAAGACGCTCTGTATGTAAAGGGACAGGTGCATCCCCCTGTAAAAGTTAGAATGCGCAAGTTTCATCTTTAAAAAGTTACTTGTGGTCATTTCTAGAGCATTCTAGAAGGTTGTTCGACGTGTATTGGGCGCCTCCAGATGGTTCATGCACTCCTATCAAAGAGGAACTTATCCCATCAATAAGGGAGTGATCCCATCCAAAGAGGGGACTATCCCATTGATGGTGGACCTGATTAACCTCCTCTTGAGTACTATAAATACAGGCATTGGGCCAGAAGGAGGAGAGGTTGAAGCTATACATTTTCTAAGGGTAAATGTTGCAGGAATTAGGACTCCCATTTAGAAGCTTGTGAGGAGAGATTGCCATCTTTGCTTGTTCTATTTGGAAGTGGGTGAGCTTTGTCAAAGTAGAGGAAGACTCTTGTGGACCCTGGAAGGAGCTTGCACAACACCAAGGCTCAGGTTGTAATGGTTCCTTTTGATTACCTTTAATGCAAATTGGTCCATTCTTCTCAATAACTTGTTGTTTATGGGTTATTTCATGTACTCCTTGGTCTATATGTTGGATATGCTTTGTTTTATGTTATAATCAGGTGCTATTTAATTGTTTGACTGTTGGTGATTGCAGGTTTTGGAGAAAAGGAGGAGCTCATCCAGATCAACAAAGCTTGGACTTCTACAACAGCGTTTGGACAAAGGTAAGAACGAAACACTTGATTTCTCATATCATAATGCATGTTTAGAGAAGGATAGCTCCAGTTTGTTTTGTTTGTCATTAGAATGTCTTAGACTTCTAGGAAGGTCGGTTGTGTCCGCACTTTTGACTGATTCCGTGTGACACGTTGTCGTACCGGTTTGACATCTGGATACATCTTAATTTCGTGTTCAACGATACTCGAGTCAATGCCTGGCATTTCATCATATGACCAGGCAAAGACATCTCTGAATTCGTGAAAAAGAGCGTTGTATATTTCCAGTTTTGAAGGAGAACAACATTTGCCGACATAAATATTCTCTACAACATCCGTTTTAGTCGAGATATTTATGGCTATAGTCTCTTCAATGTTGGACAAGTTTCGCTCGAAATCCACCGTGTTTACAGTATTTGATAGGAATTCAAAAATCGAAGGGTGATAAAGGTCGTCTTGAGTATCTTCTTCACAATCCGGAAGAAGGTAACGATGGTGGCAGTCATTCCATGGTGCCCCTTCAATCAACATTGATTGTACGATTCCTTCGTCGGTTCCATGCACTCGCGACCAAGGATCTGAAGGGGTACCATATTCTCTAGACCTATCTACCCAAACGCTTGACGAGCGTTGATTCGGGTTTGCCTGCCATGCTAGAAACATTGATTGCTACAATATTTCTATCGGGCTTGGGGGAAAAACCATTGCATGATCCATGTTGATATCGTTTTCTGAGATCTTTGTGGAAGATATCATATTGCAGGTACCTATCGACGCTACTTCCACCAAATCAATTGGAGGTGGAAGAGCGAAAGTTCCCATTAGTATAGGATCTTTTAGTAGGCCTACTCCGATATTCTGAAGCGAATGGGGGCTTCCATGGATCATGGGAATGCTTCCTGTAACTTGTGAACCATTAGGGAGGAAGTTTTGTTGGTCGACGATTGTAATTCCCCCTTGAAAGGGAAATGCAATCTTTCTAAAATAGGTCGACACAACAGCTGCCATGGCATATATCCACGATCTTCCTAGTAGGATGTGGTAATCAAGATTTCCATCGATGACTTCAACATCTATTTCTACTGTTTTTCCCCCTAGTTCAACCTTCAAGTTATTTAGGATACCATATGGGGTATATGTCCTTCCGTCGAATGCTTTTAAGGTCGTCGAAGATCGCAACAAGGTTGGAGATCCTAAATTTTTCCAGCAACTCATCGACATAATACATGTAGATGCCCCCTCATCAATAATTGTTCGATGAACAGTTTTGTTGAGGGCTTTCACTTGAATAAGGAAAGATAGTTGAGCTGGTAACTGAGGATCGTATCCTTTGTGGTCAAAGGATACAAGATTGGAATCCTTAGGATCAACCCCACCAACGGTCGATAACAAAGCCTACCTTTGGGATGGGAAATTTTGTAGTACTTCAAGAGTCGACATAGCGGATGGCGATTGGGCCAAATCTTCCACTATGTTATAATGTTGCGCCGCTCTAGCGCGAGGATTAAACGTCGACTTGTGTACTACTCCCTTTGGCGGTTTTATTGTTAATTCAGGAATGATGGGTGGTACAACTTCTGTCGAAGTTGTTGTCGAACTACTTGGTTGATCTTTATCCTTGTTGTTCGACAGCTGCGGATTCCCGTAATCTTTGTTCCTTGTCAAAATCAAAGCATCATTTTGCTGCTTCGAAATCAACAACATTAGCACTTGCGACGGGGAAGCATTTCCACTTTCAACCAGATTTGTTCCTGGATTTGGAAACGGATCAGTTAACACAGCTGAGGTTTGCGAACTTTTAAAGAATCTTTTAAGCTCAGCTTTGTATGGACATTCTTTCGTCCAATGATTCTCATCACATATCTGACACCCGAAAGGGGGTTTCCTATTTCCAGGAGGGTTTGAAGAAGTTTTTTCAGGAGATGATTCATCCTGTTTCTTCTTCTTCCCTTTGCTTTGTTTCTTCTTGCTTCCTGGTTGTTTGGTTTCTTTGCCCTTATCTGTCGATACGGCATTTACTTCCGAAGCAAGAATTTCGTCTTTTGCATTTTGATCTGAAATCTTACGGGCCTTCTTGGATGTGGCCTTTGTCGATTTCGCGTTTGTCGTGCCAATCACACCATCGTCGGCATGAGAGTCATTGTTTGATTTAGGAGGAGGAGGAATTGAGAATTCCGGTCTAGGGGCATCAGGTATTTTGTCGTAGAGCGTGCCAGACTGAGTATAGACCAAGTCTAGATATTGCGCACGAGCGATAACTTGCTCTTCCGTTACGACTCCCCCCTTTGCCACATCTTCCGTTATGGCAGGAAGTAACGACTTGATAAACCATTCAGCTAATAGCTGATCGGGAACGTACATTTTTACCATCCTACGACGACGTCGCCACTCATGTATATGATCAGATATGTGAGTGGCCGTTGTCTGTTTGAAGTTGGTTAGGATTTCCGTTCCCATTTCATACCTTATCGATAATTGAAAATGGGTTAAAAAAGTCGTGGCTAAGGTGCTGAAATTGTCGAACGAAGCTCTAGGCAATTCAATATACCATTTTTCCGCTAGACCCGTTAACGTCCTCTAAAAAAGGCGAAGCCTTATCGAATCATCGTTTAGGGTGTTTGATGAACACCATAGATGAAATGTCATCACGTGATTCGATGGATCTTCACCTGGATTTCCATTAAATTTAGGAATATCTGATGGAAGTTTATGAGGGATCGCTGGCCACCAAGGGGCGTAAGCAATCGGATCGTTTGTTAACCGGTGTAAATCAGGTAACTATAAAGTTGCCACGAATGGTAACTGTTGATTCAGGTTAGGTGAATCATACCCAGGATACGAGGGGATTGCCTGAGCAGTTGGCCTTTGCATACCAGCATAATGTAGTTGATGCTGGTATGACTGATACGGTTGGTGGACATGACCACTGTAAAGTGGTTGATTTTGACCGTTTTGCATGTACGGCTATCCACTGTTCGCAAAGATCTGCTACTCAGAACCTTGGTATACTTGTTAGAATTGTGGTTGTTGGTATTGCACCAGCCACGGTTGTGAAGCCATGTTCTGTTGCGCTATACTAACCGTTGGACCAAGGTGTGGGGTAATCGTACCCGTTTGGACCTGTGTCGTCCCACCAGTTGGCGATTGTGGTTGAGTCACAGGGTCAAGGGGTTGTTGCATTACAACCTGAGAAATCTGAGGTTGACATACAACAGGCAGCGTTTGAACTTGTGACACTGTCATAATAGCCGGTGTAGTAGGTATATTCGACACAGGTACGCATTGTTGCATCGAGTATACAACCCTTGGTTGTTGGGGTAGTATAGGTACCCAACCACTTGATGTAACTCCAGTATAACCTGAATACTGTTGTGAACTCCCGTATGGATACCCCCCTGGAAGGGGTAATGAAAGGGCATACTGCCCCCCATACGGTGGTAATCCGGAACTCAAGGGGATTGTCTGCCCTTGGGGACTGGATTGCCCAAACTGACCTCCAAATGGATCAATTTGTCGAGTCTCAACATAAGATTTGTCGGATATTATTCCAGAGGAACAAACAGGAACGGACCATACTGTCGAAATAGCCCCTTGATGGACTCCTTCTAGCGGTTGTGAGCTAGTCGGGACATATGGTATGCCGGCAAACATTGTTGGAGTCACAGCAGGGAGTTCTGCTGTGGCTGTGTCAGTCGACACAGTACTAGATGTTGACGGTTGTTCAGACATTTTGAGTCTATCCAAAAGATTGCCTAGCGATTCTACAGGAACTTCCACTGGTGGTGGACCAACTTCTGATGCCGAAGGAAATAGAGTGAAAGAGGAAGACCGTCAATCAAACCAGGTGGAAGAGGAAGACCGTCAGGTCCGTAAAATATTTATGGTGCCGAAGAAGGGGTTGAATCGACAGCGACAGATGTTTGAGGAGCAAGACTCTCCAAACCGGTTGCTGATGGAACTGGTTCAGTCACACAAGTGTTTACTCTCAGACTAGGATCAGTATCACTGTCCCTCTGTGGCTGTCAAACTTCTTCTGTAGAGGCAGGGTTTCCAGAAATGTTTGGAGTAACCGGAATCTCGGATGTTGTTGGAACACTTGTTCTAACTTTAATAGGAGATTTCGAACTGGTTAAACGAGTTCGCTTTGTCCGTACTGTTTTCGATTCCAGAGACAAAGACGGTTGACTCGTAAGCCTCTGCGAACGACGAGGTTTCAATTGACTTTCTTCCACGATTGCGGATTACTCGATCAACTAAAATACTAAAGGGGAAAGATGTTTCTGAATTAAATGAATTTTTAGACGCTTTAGACACAACTTGCTTTTTCAATTTTAAAGAGTCGAGAAAAAGCAAAAGATGACTCTAGTCTCCTTCGATTTTTAATGAGCCTGAAGTGACAAGTGCTCAGATGGACCTTTTCCATTAAGGAGTCTGAAAAGGAACGAAAGGGACTGCTCTGGAGTTCTAGGTAGAGGGTGTGCTAAACCAATTGCAAAACCGCAGAATACTTTTTAGGGTACGGGCGGTCAGTCTTCCCGAATGCTGTGTTCAGTGCATTGCAATCAGTAGGGCGGCCGACACAGCTTCCTATGGATAAAGGTTTTATGCCTATAGGTGTCTCCCAATATATACTCGACGGTACGTGGGAGCACAATCCGTACTGGCACTTATCGTCTCTCAGGAGGAATCACCCAACCATCAGTGAGGCAACAGTTACCAGGTTTTACGACGCCGGAACACGTCTCTAGCCTAGACCTCTATGTTGTGCGTTAAGTTACAAAGCGTTGTTAAGTTCATTCAATTTATTTTAGGTTGATCTTTCTTAGAAGTTTGTCTTTTCGGATCACCACGAGATGTAGATACAATTCCTAAATGCAGTCTAAAGATGATAAGCAAGCTTTTATCTCTTTTCAACAATGAAAATCCTAGCTACAAGGGGAAAAGAAAGACACAATCTTTTCTCAAAGAGCATAGAGCACACTGTAAATGCACTTTTCCTAAATCAAACCATGCAAACTGTCAAAATGCAAATGCACATATGCATGTATTTGTTTTCACTTTCTTAATATTGATGCCTAAAAAGAAAGTTGTACAAATTTGAATTCGATTTCAAGTGAAAACACAAACAAGCTTCTTTTCGAAATCAAAAAGACGATTACGAAACTTTATGATTTTGAAATAAACACTTGTTTCGACACTAGAAATTCATAAATTCAAACCAAAAGACAAAAGTAAAAGCGTGATCAATTGTCAACAGCAAACAAACTTACTCCTAAGATCAAAACGACACTTACGACAGGTCTAGATCTAAGGGCGACAGTATGACTAGTTTACTTTTGTAATGGGAAACTGTAAATGATGTAACAAATACAAAAAAACAAGTACAGTTTCTTTTATACAACTGAGGCAAAATTGAGGCAAAGAAAAGGGGTTTTCAGATAGGTACACACACTGATAACAGGCTGCAAAAATCAGAGACAAAACTGAGCAAAATGAAGCAAAGAACCACAGCTGCACAGGGCAAAGGCTGATCAACGCACCTGTTGCACAGAGAAACTGAATTGCAGCGCAGGTAGCCCTCTCGGGACCTGCGTTGAAATGCAAAACCTCTTCACAGAGCCTGCGCTGAAGAAGAAACGAGAATTGTCTCTGGGTTCTGGGTCACGGTTTGCAGTTTAATCTATGGTTTTTGGCCAGATAAAAGTTATCAATAAGGTACAATTAGAGGGCTGATTTAAAGGAGGACTAAGAGCTATCACAAAGGGCTGTTAGAGCATTTGTGGATCAGCTGTTCAGATCATAAACAGACCCAGTGAATGGACTAGGGTAGCAGATCTCTACTTTGCATTTGTAAATGGCAAATGCAGTTCGATTCGCCACTCCTGAGTTTATGAGATGAACAATAATAGAAACACAAATAAACTAACTAGATACGTTCCCCAGCGGAGTCACCAATTTGTTGTTGGGAAAAGTATCCATTCAGAATGCCCCTATCCCACTCTAAGGTGTGACAGTGCCTTAGCAACAAACAAGGAAAACTATTCTCATATTCTTCTTTATGAAATGTAAACGAAGAGGATGTAACTAACCTGTGTCTTTCGCTAGTTTGTTGATCCAATCGCTCTCTCCTTTGTTCGCTTCCCGTTGCCTGCTCCCTTACTGGTCCAGCTTCACCAAGTTCCTGCAAGATCGCAAGAGAGGAAAACTACACAAAAGACGTAGATTTACATTCATAACTAGTTTAGGATCAGATTTAAACTAAACATGTAAATATAACAAAGCATCATTGATATACAAGCATATAGGAGAAACTCAAATAGTTTTATTGATATGATAAGAAAGTCCAAGAGGAGATACAACCAAGTGAGTCCCGATCCAGCATCTACCTCCCAGCAAAGGAATCCCTTCCTCACCTCCAACAAAGCATAAATCACCCAATGCACTAATCTCAATCTCAAACCAACAACAATTCTCTGCAAAGTACAAAATTCCAGCCTCCTGGATCTCTGGGTGAGGGATCCATATATAGATGTAAGCAGAGAGGATGAGTCAGCTTATGTTTTTACTTGTGGCTTCTCTCTGTCAGTTCTTGCTTCCACTTGGAGGCTGAGAGCCTCTTACTCATCACTGGTCGAATTCATTGAGGCAAGTGTCATTGGAGAAGATTCTGGAAGCTTCCATTGTCTTTCCACCTCGTTGAATGAGCTTGCCATTTGTCATTTCCTGCTCAACGCAACCTGGTAGTGCATTCACCTGCGTTGCAACACACCTAGCCAGTGTATTTGGGTGCTTTGCAACGCAGGCAGCTAGTGGAGCCTCTGAATTGATCCTGATTTGACTAGTTTTGAGCAGTTTCTGGTGGAGAACTTATGGGAGGAGCTGTCATTTTTTGACCTTGTTTCTTTAGGAGCTGGAACAACATCTTTAGGGACTTGGGATCCCTTGGTTTATGGACATTTCATGCTTATAGCTGTAAGGCACAAAAATGTCTATAACACTCAAGGATGGTTCTTACACTCCTATTCACCAACCTCTTGATCAATATTTTTTTATCCCTAGCCTTGTCCCCACAAGACTCCATGCAACATCATCATCAACTTTTCTAGCCCTATAGTTAACCTATTCATGGTTGCATATTTATGAATCCATAGTCATCCTCATCTTATGACAAAAAAATTCTCTAAATCCAAAAGCATATCACATGTATGTTCAATCATTATTTACATGCACCATGAAATATACGTATGTATTTAACATCTCACTATCCTCACATCTATTAGTGCATATGTAATCTAGCTATTCAATCCCTTGCCATCTCATCATGACTATGTTTGTATTTATTAGCATATTACAACCATTCCATAATTTAATAAAGCACCAAAATAACAAGAAATAAGTTGATAGATTCCCCACTCATAATCATGGTTGTACCACTTGGCTTGATTATGTGATTTTATAATTATCATTTATTCAGTTATTCAAGGGATGTCTGGTGAGCGTCCTGATTATGTCTTGCATAAATTTGATAATCAACATTCCAATGAATCTCTTCTTTTGTTGCATCTTCAACATTATTGCATCAATCTATTAATAGAGATATATTATACATGTCACAAAGTAATTCTATACATATCACATGCCTGGGTCCATAGAACTATTTTACTGTATCCAATGATCTTGGTTCCATGTTTTACAACCTTACAGCTATACTCGTTGCTCCAAAACCTCCACTCTATTACTTTGGTAACTTTGATTTTATAGTATATCTTCATGTTCCATACAAATCCATTGCTAAATTTTTCTTTGACCACTTTGTAGTAGATACCGCTCTATATTAGAGCTCCAAATTCAACTCTCTAGTGCATCTCTAGCCATCCAAGCCTAGTACTTGAACCAGAAGTTCTGATAATTATACCTTCCCCAATCACATTCAATCCATGTGATGAAACTTTAGTTTTGATACCACTCTATGACACACCCAACCCCCTAATGTCATATTAGGGTTATGGGGCATATCTAGACCCGACCTTCAAGGTTTATTATGAAGATGGAGTTATGAAATTTCCTATTTCGTCCATCACCTCAAATCACATTTTTTATACTTCCCTCATCTTTGGCTCATTGAGAGATTTCCAACAATATCAATTTCATCTCATTTTGAGTATCGGGCACACATTTATGCCCATTTGAATATATACCCCTTAAGGGCCACATCAACTTCCATGCAGGCCAAATGGTTGACACATGGAAACCCTTGGAAACATGCCATTCTCGTATTGATCCACATATATTGATAATCTACCATTTTAGAGCCCTATCATACCTGAGTTTCTATAAAAGATCATTTTCCATTTCTTTGGTGTTATGGTATCCCAATATACATCAAAAGGAAGTATGTCGATATCCCAATATGATGGTATCTCGATATTTCATTATGATAACATAACATTCCACCTCATTATTTGACATCCAATCACTACATAACACATGGAAAATTCTTACCTTTCCTTGGATATGTGGCAATTGTTTACGTGACCATTGACACACGACACCTTTTTTGTAACTTTTGTGGTATTAAAATGTCATATTTGGTGGACATAGTCCCTCCACCTAGCACTACCATATAATTATTTATGATTTAATCATGACATCATTATCCAAACTCTCTAGTACTTTGGTATTCAGTGCCATTAGTTAATGTGTTTGGTTAACATAACTATAGCTACCAAGTGGCATCCATTGACTAGAGCCACACCATACCAGAGTTTCCCTAAACAACATTTCTTTTAATCTTCTGGTGGCTTGGTATTTCGGTAAGAACCTTATGTGCTAGCTCTAAATCACAAACCTTGTGTTGGCCATGTGATCAAAGACTAGGTATGAGGCCTTCCAATCCCCAATTTCCATAGAATTTTATGCTAAGGGACTTCATCCTCATAATTCGTTTTAGCTAGAAACAAAGGGATTAGACACAAAATTCCCTCCTAAGAAAGGCTTGACTATACAGAGCATTCTTAGCTTGTCTTGAAAGCTGAAGAGAGATTTTCGACATGGCCTTGATTTACACAAAAGACTCCTAATTACACATAGGTCTCAACTAGGCCATGAAATCAACCAAAAGCATCCATTTTACCACCAATTACCAGGTCTTCCCTCCAAGAATCCAAATATGCATCTACACCCATTGTTCTCTTTCCGAGGCCTCCAAGGCTCTCATTCTCTTCAAGGAAAACGTCCTCATCTGTTAGAAATCTATAGTAGAGTACATTATGGATTTTTAAACCTTCAACTAGTATCCGACAACTCCATAGTTCATTAATGAAATCTTTCATGCTTTCTATTAGATGATTTAAGAAGGCTCTTTCACTTAAGTCTCCCCCTTTGAGATCAAGGCCTTTTTTCATGCTTTTGAAATCCACATCATTCACAAGACCATATGATGGCTTTATATGGACTAGAGCTTCTCTAGTTTGTCCAATAATAGACCATGGACACTAACCATGACCAAGACTAGAATTCCTTCAATTCCATGCTTTATGTGCAATTTATTTCCTATCGATGACATGAAATGAATAACACACAAGTACATTAATGGTGCATATGAGTATTATACATCCATTTCAGCCATATCCACTACTTCACATCATATATAAACATTATATATACCATATTTTCCATCAAGCAGAAAAACAAATAAACACCATACACTTCAACAATGATCATTTCTTTCTCATTAACATGTTTTACATAACAAAGATGAATTTTATGAGGGTACTTATCGAATAAATATCTTATTTTTTCTACAACCAATGAAGGGTGAACCTCGTTCTATCCTACCATAGGCTCAGTTGCACTATAATATCTCTTACAACACGCCACCCAAGCTAGACCAAGAAGTCATGAAGGAAGTTATAGTTAGAATTATAGGGTGGAATCATGAAGGCCATTATCCTTTGTCAAATTAAATCATCAGTTAGCTTAATATCACACCAATCCTAGAGTTCTACCTGGCCACTATGGGTGGTTTCTTAATTTCTCTACACAGCAAGCACCCTATGGGAAATATCTCCCATGCTACTAGCGTTGTAAGGATGAAGGTCACTCATCTTCATCTACTTAGAGGTTAGTATGGATTATTTAATCCTATAGATCCAGAGCTTGATCTCATTCCTAATATGGTCAAAATGGAGCTTTCACATCACAAGGAGAGTCTTTCACTCAACCAAGAGTTGCTTGGTGCCTCTCTTAGATGATGAGGCGTATGAATTTCAACATTTTTCTTAGCAGATGGCTATTCCATGCTCGCAAAGCATGAATGGATCCCTTCACTTAGTCAAGAGTCCCTTGGCGATTTCTTCCAACATATTCGTGCTTAACACATGAAATTCTCAACAATCCATTAACCCTCTAGCTTAGGCTAATATTAACTTCTTGACCTCACGTGTGGAAATTACGAGAACAAGAATCGTGCACATGGTTTCCTTCTAGTTCACCTAATATCCTCCTCTCCTCTCCCTTCTTCTCTATTTTTTCTTGTCTTTCACGTGTTAGGTTCATCAAGTTTCTTCCTTGTTATTGGATCTACCCATACCTTTGAGAAATTATGGTACTACTACTCGTTGTTTTCATAACTATTGACAATTAGTACTACACCTTCCCATTAAATATTTTCTTGGGTAAAGGTTGACAATCCCGATCCTTATGAATATTTGGCTCATCCAATAATATATTGGCAACAATTAGTTCTCTTATTCCCTTTTGTTGGCTTCCCTCCTTCTCATGGCTTCATATGGTCTATATCAAGGCTTCACCTCTTCATTAGTTGGTATTATAATTATAATTATAGTTATAATTATTTCATGTCATTTTCCTATTCATATTTACATGCCCATACATGTATCAATAACATAATTAATTACAATTACAATGTCAACGTTGGTTAAGTGATAGGGACATTACACAAAATTACTACTCAACTACAACTTCTCCTTGAGAGTCTTTAACACTTGCCTCAAATAGTTTAAGCTTTCATTTCAATTATTCTTGTAAACTAATATGTCATCTAGGTATGCAATTATTAAATACTCAATGAACAATCTAAGAAATTTATTCATTATCCACATGAATTCAATTGGTGCAATAGTAAATCCCAAATGGAATTACCAGCCATTCAAACAACCTTTGTTTGTTTTATTGATTGATTTGAAATCATCACACATTCACAAAGTCGCATCCTTATTTGGAACCAATACCATCAAAAATCCATAAGATGGCGCACTAGGCTTACTAATTGCTTGATCCAACAGTTCATGAACATGTATTTTTATCTCTTCACTCTCCATAATAGAAGGTTAAAAACAATACAAGGTTTGTTGATGGTGACTCTTGTAACAACATAAATTTACTTCTCTACTTTAGTGATGGATTTAATCTCAACAATCACACAATTTTGTATATCAACACTTTTCAATTGATCCATTAGAAAAACTTTACCATATGAACATTTGATGATCTTATTTCCTTACCTTCAACATTTTCAAACTTAAAGATTTTTTTCCTAGTCTAGCTTGTAGGATTAAACTCAAGATGTAATGTCCACCGCTTATCCTTGTTATGGCCATCCTTCTTATGAATCTCTCCAATGCAAGTCTTGTGTATCATTAGAAATTTTCTTCCTTCCCTTCTACTTCCTTCCCTTCATGTCTTCTTTCCTACCATTTTGAAATATCTTGTTCTATCAATGGATACCTTACCATTCATGTTTCCAAAATAAATGCCTTTTTTGCATCAACTCATTTATAATGTCACTAAATAGTCAATACCCATTTGGATGGACTTCCTTTTGTATATTATTGTTATAGACATTTTTGTGCCTTACAGCATTGAGCATGAAATGTCAATAATCCAAGGGATCCAAAGTCCCTAAATAAGTTGTTCCTACCCCTAAAGGAACAAGGTCAAGCAATGACAGCTTCTCCCAGAAGTTCTCCACCAAAAACCACTCAGAAATGGTCAAATCAGGATCAATTCAGGAGCTCCACTGGCTGTCTGCGCTGAAATGCAAAGTCTGCACTGGATACCTGCACTGCAACGCAGGTAAGAGCACTACCAGGGTGCGCTGAGCGGGAATTGACAAATGGCAAGTTCATTCAACGAGGTGTAAAGACCCTGGAAGCTTCCAGAATCTTCCTCAATGACACTTGCCTCAGTGAATTCGACCAAGTGATGAGTAAGAGGTTCACAACCTCCAAGTGGAAGCAAGAACTGACAGTGAGAAGCCACAAGTCAAAACATGAGCTGACTCATCCTCTCTGCTCACATCTATATATGGATCTCTCACCCAGAGGTTCAGGAGGCTGGAATTTTGTATTTTCAGAGAATTGTTGTTGGTTTGAGATTGACATTAGTACATTGGGTGATTTATGCTTTGTTGGAGGAGAGGAAGGGATTCTTTTGCTGGGAGGTAGATGCTGGATCGGGCCTCATTTGGTTGTATCTCCTCTTGAACCTTGTTTATCATATCAATAAAGCTACTTGAGTTTCTCCTATATGCTTGTATTTCAATGATGTGTTGTTGTATTTGCATATTTAGTTTATATCTGATACTAAACTAGTTATGAATGTGAATCTATATCTTTCGTGTAATCTTCTGCTCTTGTGATCTTGCAGGAACCGTGTGAAGCTAGACCAGTGAAAGAGCAGGCAGCGGGAAGCGAACGAAAGAGAGAGAGAGAGTGGATCGACAAACTAGCGGAAGACACCGGTTAGTTACATCTTTCTTCCTCTATTTGCATCTCATAAAGAAGAATACTCAGATAGCTTTCCTTGTTTGTTGTTAAGGCACTATCACTCGTAGGATTAGTCGTTTCCGAACTTTCACAAAGAAAGGATTCCGGAGCAAAGCTTTATAAGGCGCAAGCTCCATAAAAAATGGCATCTTAAATGAGACTTTCTTATCATATGACTGGATAATCGAGCAGTTTTATCGTATAGTTCATGCTCGTTAAAAAATAAACATAAAATCGAGCGGTTTTAACACATAGTTCATGCTCGGTAAAAAATAAACATAAGATCGAGCAAGTGTTTCGACCCGTGTTTAAGCTCGTTAAGAAATGAACTACCCGGTAAATAACCACTGCGAATGTAAATTATCAGCCACTAAAGCCTTGGTCGTGTTTGCACTGTCACCTCCACTTTTCCATTGGCCGATCATTCACCTCCATTTGATTGTTTACCCATTTTGAGGAATAGCTGCGAAGAGTGATTTCACTAGCCATCCTTGTGACACTGCCGTGATTGGAAAATTCCAAGCCTTACCTGGAATCAGCTGCTAACCCATTTCATCACTTGTTCCTCAAAAGACGAGTCTTCTTTAAGCTCTTTTCGTCTGACTCGTAAAATATGAAAAGATTGCCGAGTTTTGGCCTTCCAGCTCGTTAAAACGATCGGAAGTGCTATCCCTCCTCTAGATTTTAATATTTTTGGACCTGAGGGATTATTGCACAAAAAGATCGAGCGCTTGTTTTGTTCGGCTCGTTAAAACTATCGAAAACTCATCCCTTCTGTATTGTTTTATACTTTTTCGGACTTAAGGGATTAGATGACGAAAAAGGGACTTTGGAGTTATCTTTATGTACCTTTTTAGACTCTCTAAAAATGAAAAGGGACCGAGTTATCTTTGTCGTTAAACTCGTTAAAAAACATTAATAGCGACAAACTTGTCTTGAGACGAGAACGAGTTTCACTATCGCTAGGCTCGTTGTTTAGTCAATTTAATGTCTTAAATTGCTCTACATAAATTATCAATCCGGGTATCGTAAACTGATGAAGTGTGGTGCACTATATGTGCTTAGTTAACCTTTCTCTTACTTCGTTGTTTTATAGTTTATGTTCAACTCTTCCTAAAACTCTGCTTCAAACACATGTGCTGTGTAAAGCACGATTAAGAAGTAGTCAGAAATAACTTGAAATGAAACTGAAAGCAAAGAACTTGAAATGACTTGAAAGTAAATGACCACTTCCAATGGCACTAGACACCATTCATGCTGCTGCAAATAAAAGAAAAGAAAGTCACTTTTAAAACCAAAGATAAAGATTATCTCTCTCTAACTCGATGCTTCTAAGCACATGTACTGTGTAAAGCACGGAAAGAAAGTAGCTTAAGTGGAATTATAAAAGTGAGAAAAATATGCTTGAAAGACTAATGATAATAATTTGCTATTTCTAATTCTCTACTTCAGCCATATGTACTATGGAAAGCATGATTAGAAAGTAGTGAGGAAATAGTCTAGGAAGCACTTTAAAATCAAAACTTCTACTTTAAAGACTAGTGGTAATGATTTACTCTTTCTAACTCGATACTTCAAAGCACATGTACTGTGTAAAGTACGGAAAGAAAGTAGCTTAAGAACAGTCCAAAAAGCACCCAAACAAGCTGCAAGTTAGTGATATTTTGATCTTAAAGGATAACAGTTTATGATGAAGATCATTTATGTGTTAGCAGCTCTTTGAGAAATAAAATTAAAAATCAGCTATAAAAACAAAGGCAGCAGCTTGAACCTGTCAACTTCAAATACCATTAGTTTGTAAAGCAAATACATAAACATAAAAACAAATCCCGGGAGAAAATAAAATGCAATAATTCAAACTGTACAAGGCAGGGGCCCCCTTCTACCTATGAAATCAAAGCATACTTAAAATTGCATGAATGAAAATCTAATCTACCTTACATTCAAAATGAAATCTAATCTACTTACATCCTAATATGCTCCATGACATCTACTTCACATCTCCTTCCATGTTGAGAACATCAAAGCTTTATTCAATTTCTTCAAAAGTGCAAAGTACAACAAAGCTCTCCAAAGAGAGACTAAAAAGAGACTAAAGAGACTCAAAAAGACTAACTAATGAAGGAGAGAGACCTCCTATTTATACAAAAAGATGAGAGCCTTCTCATTAATGATAAACCATGAATCTCTCCCTCTACCTCTAGAGTCCTAATCAAAATAGGAACTGATAAGACACATGTCTTTTAGAGTTACAATACAATTAGGAGATGTGACACATATCCTCATGATCCCATGATTCTTTCCAACCAAATTCGAATTTGGCCTTAGAGTGCCACATAAGGGTCTTCTAGAAGTCTCCTTTCAACCTACACATGTCAACAAACTCAACCCATTGGTTAGGTATAAGAATATGCACATTATTTTCTAATGTTTAACCACAAATTCACTTAAAAGGCTTAGAAATAATAAATATTGGAAAAACATAAAGGTAGCCCAATGATAATGAAAGTGGGATGAATGTGGTGACATAGTAGTGAAATGGAAGTGAAATGGAGGTGATATAATGGACATAATAGCGAAAGTGTAATGCAAATGAATGACATTTTCAAGACTCAACATACCCCCCAACTGAAGCTATTGCATGTCCTCATGCAACATATATTACATTGACTCTTTTGATCCTTGAGCTTTGGCTTAACTTTGCATGATATCATTTGATAACTTCATATTTCTGCAAAGTGTTTTACTTGAATTGCAACATGGTTGGTTCTTGTGTTACAACCAATTTTTTTTTTTTTTTATTGTTGCCTTCTATTTTGATCTTTGAACTTTGCATAATGATATTTTGATTATTGTTGCAAAGTATATCTTTATTGGATTGCATGATGGTTGGTTCTTGTGTGACAACCATGATTTTGTTTGTATCCAATTTATCCTTTAAGCACTTTTTCAAAAGCCATTGTATGCTCATAATAGCAATGTAATAATTAATATATATTGGAAGTATGTGAGCTCTTGAATATGTTATGGACATGGAAAGATATGAATATGAATGTATTCCCCCCCCAACTGATGGTATTGGCAATTTTATGAAATGAGGAAGAGAAATGTTTTTCCAACAAGTATCATTCTAGCTTTTTATGGAATTCTATGGTTAAAAGTTAGAAAATGCCGTACCTTCACTTACCCTTTGGAATGGATGAGTTGTATGTGTGTGGTGGCTGAAAACTTCTGATCATATTCTTCTTCAAGTGGCTGAACAAGAGGAGTCATGGATAGAGAGATAAGATGGCTTTTTATTGCTTCTACTAAAACTTGCTGAATCTGCTCCAAAATGCTGAAAATAATAGTCTTCATGTCTTCAAAACTCATTGGCACAATTCCTACTATGTGAAAAGATGTTCTGATGTCGAACATAGTAGGAAATTGTTGGCTTAGTGGCCATTAATGGATGCCACTAGTCAACACGAGTACTCTCACCATTGATGTCAATGAGAGTCAAGATGCCCAAACACATCTTGCTAGGTACGAATGAATTTGCTGATGTCGAGTCACCTAGAAGATCTAACGAACAAGGGACATTAATGTATTCCCATTGTTTGTCAGCATGAGGACTTGCCATTAAGGCATGCAAGTCTCAAGGTGTTTTTACAAAGAACTTAGACTCAAAGGACTATGGACTCAATAATTTGCATTGAAACAGGGCTTATTTGCGGAATGAAAATGACAAGGAATGGAAAGTGAAAATGGAAAATAGCAATGGAGAACAGAAATGACAATGGGCAATAAGCATGTGAATGAGCCTTTTGCTTTTATTGGTGGGTTATGAATGGACAAAAAAAAGAGATGGAAAGTGTATGTGAATGAATATGGAAAATATGGAGTGGAATGAGGTGAATGGTTTATTATGGAGTATGGATGTGATGGATGGATGTGATGGAGACAATAATATCTGAAAGTTTTTCAAGTATTTGGATCTGATTTTGCATCAGCATATTTCCTCTTTGTTGCGGATCAACCTCTTATGAAACAAATTGGTCTCTTAGAGAGACATCATTCCCTTGTAGTCATTTGTCCTTCCTCCTAGAACCTGCAAAAAAACTAATACTCTTTCCGCAATGGAATGTAAGATTATCAAAGGTGAGAGGTGATCAATCTCTCTAGTTATGATATTTACACACAAAACTAAGAATTTGTATTAATGAAACAAGTTCTCAAAGGAAAAATCAAAAGAATTTATACCTGCTTTGGAATTAGTGCCTCAAGTTGATGTTGCTTCTTTTCAGCAATTTATTTCATTATTTTCCATTTCAAACTCTAATGATATATTTCTCATTGTATAGATCTTGTTGAGATCTTTCCAATGGTACTTAAATCATCAAAATCTGATTCTGTATGAGAAAGATAGGCTGATTTGAACAATGAGGTTTTTCTGGCTGCGGAATTGAGGAACAACTCTATAGCTAAAAATCTTGAATAAAAAAGTTAGCCATTCAATTTTCATTATCAGTCCAAAATTAATCAATACCTTCAGAAAAGTGATAAAATAACTTGTTCATTTCATTGATTCAAAATTATTGTTTTTTTCTTGACATGCAGCGACTTAGTGTGGCGACTCAGTGTGGCGACTTTGTTATAACACCCAATTTGACTTCCCTTTGACCGAGGTCTTTTTCAACAAATTTGACTGAATGGATAGGACACCATCCATGTACTGAAATTTCCCTAGCTACCCATGTGACCTGTTTTGCCTGATGACACCTACAACCTAGAGTTTAACAAAACAGCTGCGGGATCACTAAATGGCTGCGGGATTGCAGAGTGTAGAAAGTGCAGTGAAATGGAGTGGCTGTGTGCGAACTAAGCAGTTTCTCCATCTCAAGCTTCGGCTGAAAAATGGAACTGTGGAGTTTGAAACATGAAAACCAATTTCATACCTAGGAGTTTCAATCGCTGATCAAAAAGATTAAATTTATGCTACTAAACTCCTTCAAATATTTTAATGTCTCCCCTTGCTATGCTTCCTTCGCTGACTGTAACTGTTAAATCTCCCACCTCTGCCTGGCTGTCCTTATCCTTAAATGATCTTGCAAAGGCTTTGGTTACTTCTTTATGATAACCCTTAAACTTTCTGATACATTGTAACCAATTAGCTTTTTGTAGTGCCTCCTCAACCTGAGGGTATGCCTCCAAGAATTTCGAACCTTCTGGTTCAGCCCTTAAAAATTTTCCCATCGACTCCTCAGCTCTATTTAAAACACGATTTTGATGGTGACCCTACACAGTAACTTCGGGACTTCACACAGTAACTTCTTGACTTTACACAGTCACTTCTTGTGAAACAGAGGATATACGGTGCGAAAACGGCTTTAGATACCGGGAATTTACGGATGGAATTGAAAGTTGAGCGGTGGAGTTAGCGTGGATATGGTAGAAATAGTGACTGACAGTCGCAATACGACTGTATCTCAGGTTTATGGCTGTATGGCAGAGGAGAAAAAAAAAACAGAGGATGGTAACCGTAGATAATGAAACACGGTAGATGATGGTAAGGAATGATAAACATGGAGGGTTTTGAAATTATGGACGGAACGGCTACCTTCTTCGTTTTCTGATTATGGAGTGACACATGGCTTATGAAACGAGAGCAGAGAGACGTAGTGCGTTAGGTTACGTCATTAGGGTACAGGCCCTTAATGACGCACCACCGTAACAGCCATATGTAATTTGAAAACCTGTAGTGATTATGAACTGGTAGACGTGGAGGATTCGGAGATTTGTAGTTGCATGGGCGCCAAAATGTTTAGTCAGCATGTAATTGATCCCCATCACAACTCTTTCCCTCAGGTACGCGGTGTTAGTTTAATTAATCAATCTGTCAGTTAATAACTCACGTTTTTCTTCACGCGGCGTCAAAAAATACCCTCTAAAGAACCGAACATTTCTCCCTAACCGCCACGAATCGTCTCAAACGTTTTCTGGGTTTTCTAATTAACCCACCTGGCAACAAAACCCATGTTTTATTTTTCTGAAATTCGTCTTTGTTTGGGAGAATCGAACGTTTAAAGTTTGACGTTTTTCTGCTGTTTGCGTTTTTTTTCCGAGTTACTTTTACTGCTCTGCCTTTCATGAATTCGTTTTTCTATTGTTTTGCAGGTGTTTAGCAGGTGGTGGAGCGAGGAAGTTTGAGCTTACAGGGCCTTCTCTGCTGAAATATGAACTGATTATGTATAATAATACATACGTTTTCTTGTACGCCCCCTTTGATAAGGACTCTCACAAATTCCAATTTCTCAAGAATGCAAACAGTCTCGTAGCTGTCCGCATCTTTAGCCCTCTAAGGATAGATGTGACCACTGTGCATTCAGAAGCTTTGACATCAAACGGTTCTCCAAATGGATTACAGGGATTCTCAAACAATGTACCATAGACTGCTGCAGTTTTTTATGTTGCAGGCTTATTTGAGGTTAAAGCTTGATCAAGGAGGCAGATTTTTTTTATTTTTTTTTATTGAAGCCACAATGAAAACTAAGAATGGAGATAGCCCTAGATTGTTTTTCTCTTTTTTTTTTTCTTCTCTGAAATTTTAAATTTTTTATAAAAAAGATTAATGATTTTCAATTTCAGGCAGCCAAGACTTCAAGAAAAACATGCTAAAACCAAGACTTTGACTGAGGTCCTAAGCTAGTTTTTCATCGATCTGAGCTGGGTGACTAGGATAGGATCCATGTCGGGACAATTCTGGAGATGCCCATGTGGTCGGTTTTTTCATTAGATGCTTGTAACCTGTTAAACCTTGAAACAGCTGCGGGATTGTTAAACAGCTGCGGGATCAGGGCAGTTTCTGCAACTAAGTTGCAAAACCTTATTTGAACAAGATACAGTGTTTTGAAGACCACTACAAAGCATAACCAGACAATTTTGGACAATTTGAACCTATCAAAGCACTTGAGTTTTATTTTTTCATTTTTTTTTTTTTTATTGAATCAATTGAAGTGATGAAGTTTATTTTGTCTCCTATTTTTTTTTTGTAACAATTCTTTTTCTGATCCTCCAGATCACACAAAGTGCAGGAGGAGAGCATACTCAAGAATTATTGTTTTGTCTTTTTTACTTAACAATCATTTTTCTGATCCTCCAGATCACACAAAGTGCAAGAGGAGAGCATACTCAAGGATTATTAATTTTTTTCCAGATGTAAGAAATAAGGTCTCCTAATTACACTTCCCCGGCAACGGCGCCAAAATGTTTAGTCAATTTAATGTCTTAAATTGCTCTACATAAATTATCAATCCGGGTATCGTAAACTGATGAAGTGTGGTGCACTATATGTGCTTAGTTAACCTTTCTCTTACTTCGTTGTTTTATAGTTTATGTTCAACTCTTCCTAAAACTCTGCTTCAAACACATGTGCTGTGTAAAGCACGATTAAGAAGTAGTCAGAAATAACTTGAAATGAAACTGAAAGCAAAGAACTTGAAATGACTTGAAAGTAAATGACCACTTCCAATGGCACTAGACACCATTCATGCTGCTGCAAATAAAAGAAAAGAAAGTCACTTTTAAAACCAAAGATAAAGATTATCTCTCTCTAACTCGATGCTTCTAAGCACATGTACTGTGTAAAGCACGGAAAGAAAGTAGCTTAAGTGGAATTATAAAAGTGAGAAAAATATGCTTGAAAGACTAATGATAATAATTTGCTATTTCTAATTCTCTACTTCAGCCATATGTACTATGGAAAGCATGATTAGAAAGTAGTGAGGAAATAGTCTAGGAAGCACTTTAAAATCAAAACTTCTACTTTAAAGACTAGTGGTAATGATTTACTCTTTCTAACTCGATACTTCAAAGCACATGTACTGTGTAAAGTACGGAAAGAAAGTAGCTTAAGAACAGTCCAAAAAGCACCCAAACAAGCTGCAAGTTAGTGATATTTTGATCTTAAAGGATAACAGTTTATGATGAAGATCATTTATGTGTTAGCAGCTCTTTGAGAAATAAAATTAAAAATCAGCTATAAAAACAAAGGCAGCAGCTTGAACCTGTCAACTTCAAATACCATTAGTTTGTAAAGCAAATACATAAACATAAAAACAAATCCCGGGAGAAAATAAAATGCAATAATTCAAACTGTACAAGGCAGGGGCCCCCTTCTACCTATGAAATCAAAGCATACTTAAAATTGCATGAATGAAAATCTAATCTACCTTACATTCAAAATGAAATCTAATCTACTTACATCCTAATATGCTCCATGACATCTACTTCACATCTCCTTCCATGTTGAGAACATCAAAGCTTTATTCAATTTCTTCAAAAGTGCAAAGTACAACAAAGCTCTCCAAAGAGAGACTAAAAAGAGACTAAAGAGACTCAAAAAGACTAACTAATGAAGGAGAGAGACCTCCTATTTATACAAAAAGATGAGAGCCTTCTCATTAATGATAAACCATGAATCTCTCCCTCTACCTCTAGAGTCCTAATCAAAATAGGAACTGATAAGACACATGTCTTTTAGAGTTACAATACAATTAGGAGATGTGACACATATCCTCATGATCCCATGATTCTTTCCAACCAAATTCGAATTTGGCCTTAGAGTGCCACATAAGGGTCTTCTAGAAGTCTCCTTTCAACCTACACATGTCAACAAACTCAACCCATTGGTTAGGTATAAGAATATGCACATTATTTTCTAATGTTTAACCACAAATTCACTTAAAAGGCTTAGAAATAATAAATCTTGGAAAAACATAAAGGTAGCCCAATGATAATGAAAGTGGGATGAATGTGGTGACATAGTAGTGAAATGGAAGTGAAATGGAGGTGATATAATGGACATAATAGCGAAAGTGTAATGCAAATGAATGACATTTTCAAGACTCAACACTCGTTAAAACATAGCGATGGGTTTGCCCGAAGGGAAAATTATAGAACAAGCATATGTTATCCTCCTCAAGCTTGACAAAACTAAAGAGGTACTGGTCAGAAATGACTGGGGAAAAATTGGGAGACCCCTATAGGAATATAACCTTTATCCATAGGAAGCCGTGTCGGCCGCCCTACTGATCGCAATGCACTGAACACAGCATTCAGGAAGATCGACCGCCCGTACCCTAAAAAGTATTATGCGGTTTTGCAAAAAGTTTGGCACACCCTCTACCTAGAACTCCAGAGCAGTTCCTTTTGGCCTTTTTCAGACTCTATAATGGAAAAAGTCCATCCGAGCATTTGTCACTTCCAGCTCGTTAAAACATCGAAGGAGACTAGAGTCATCTTTAGCTTTTTCTCGACTCTTTAAAAGTGAAAAAGCAAGTTGTGTCAAAGCGTCGTTAAAAATTTATTTTAAACGGAACAATCACCCTTTATTCCTGCATTGGTCTTTAGGTTGAGAAAAATGGAGCCCACCAACCAAGGAATTCCCCTTGGTGGAAATCCTAGTCCCTTCTCCTCTTGGGGAGATGTTGGTGCGCCCCATATGGCCACATTGTCGCTTCCAGGACTGACAATTGGCCTGCCGGTCTGGCTCTTCTCAACCAATGTCGTTCAGAACACCACTATTCCTGAACATTCGAATCAACAGCTAGACGAGTCCAGAATTTCCCACCAACCTTCTACTTCTTATAATTCTTCCTCTCTTCCTTCCTCTTCGCGTAACGGAACTGGTAAGCCTAAAACCCAAGTTCCTAAGGAGAAGAAGGAAAAGAAGAAGAAAGAGAAAAAGAAGAAGGAGCCAAAGGCAAATAAGGGAAAACAAGTGTCGTCTGATGAAAATCCACACACAGCACTGACCAAGCCTAAATCGCCATGTGTCATCTGCAAGGGAGACCACTTTCATAGAGATTGTCCCTGCATCCCTCGGGTACTAAGGGACTGGTCTCCCTGTTTGCACAATCCGGTGTCGTCAACCTCTGATAGCCATGTTGAAAGTACGCCGTCAACTAGCGAAAGTGAAGTTCCAGGACAGAAAGGGAGGGCTAGACCTCCCTGTAGACTGTGCGAAGGCAACCATGCCCTCCACCGTTGTCCCTTCTTAGACGAGGCCAAAAGAGTCTTGGAAGATCACCAGGTTTCATCGTTGCGACTCCCTCCTGGATATCAAAGACTCTTACCAAATCCTTCGTTAGTTGAGAATCCAGCTGGCCCGCTCAAGTGGTCAGCTGAAGTGTCTATCATTGAGGATAAACCGACTGAATCCATACCCGACGAAAGTCAAACGGTCAAGGCGGCAGTTGACCCGGTCTTGCCTTCAGAGGATTTATCTTCGAATGATACAATCACTGAAGAGGATAAGGATGACAACATCCAGATTCTTTTCATCAACACAGACTCCGACGAACACGGGGGCAATGCACCCATTCCTTTATCGCAGGAAGGAAGTTCGTCAGAGCGATATCCGGCCGTCTATTCGGTCCCACCACCAAGCAACCTAGTTGTGTCCTTCGACTGGAACCAACTAGGCAGACCCCGGTTACCAGCCAGCATACCGTTCAGAATTATCATTCAAATATACATAATGGTAATGGCTGGCACCATCATTGATGAGGGGGCATCTGTGAGTATCCTTTCCTCTCTTGCTTGGAAAGCGCTTGGTTCGCCAACGCTTTTGCCTGAAATGAGAAATCTATCAGGCTTCGATAAAGGAACCAGTCGACCTTTAGGGATCCTCCCCAATGTGCTGATAACATTGAAAGGGAAGGCCGTTCAAATGAACGTGATGGTCGTTCAAGGACCCTTGGATTATAACCTACTCCTTGGACGAGACTATATATATTGCATGGGAGCCATCGTCTCCTCACTCTTTAGAGTAATGTGTTTTCCGCACGAAGGAAGAGTGGTTAAGCTGGTGGACCAACTTTCATTTCCCGGATCACGCATCGCAAATAGTCATATACCATCCCTAAATGGTCTCTTCACGCAAGAAGTGTCTCAACCCACGGTCCGTCCTCCTGATGAGCGCGAGTAATTCGGAGGGATATGACTAGAACCCAGGGGGCATGCGTCCTGGTCTGCTTCGGCAGGAAAACTTTGGGTATAGGGTAGGTTTCCGCGGGAGAATATGACTAGTCCGTAACCCGTCCGTGATGGAAGAGGGGTTGTTCTAGAATAAGATTATTTTGTCAAAGTTATGTGGGTTGGCAGAGCTAAGTCACTCACCTTTGTCTACTTCGGTAGGCATCGCCGAAGAAGTGTTTTGTTTGAGCCACGAATAGAACAATCTTTGGGTAACCTGTAAGAGGTAGTACCCTTCCTGATAAAACGAATGTTTTGTCAGCTCGAATAGAGGGTGACCCTTCCTGATAAAACAAATGTTTTGTCAGCTCGAATAGAGGGAGACCTCGAAACTCTATTTTATGCCTAGGGGCATGCAAACATTTTGGAGTGCAAGTAAGGGGCGGCTATTTATTTTTTAAATTTTTAGGTCCTCCCTTTAAACCTGTAGGTCTAACCCTTTAAACTCGTAGGATTAGTCGTTTCCGAACTTTCACAAAGAAAGGATTCTGGAGCAAAGCTTTATAAGGCGCAAGCTCCATAAAAAATGGCATCTTAAATGAGACTTTCTTATCATATGACTGGATAATCGAGCAGTTTTATCGTATAGTTCATGCTCGTTAAAAAATAAACATAAAATCGAGCAGTTTTAACACATAGTTCATGCTCGGTAAAAAATAAACATAAGATCGAGCAAGTGTTTCGACCCGTGTTTAAGCTCGTTAAAAAATGAACTACCCGGTAAATAACCACTGCGAATGTAAATTATCAGCCACTAAAGCCTTGGTCGTGTTTGCACCGTCACCTCCACTTTTCCATTGGCCGATCATTCACCTCCATTTGATTGTTTACCCATTTTGAGGAACAGCTGCGAAGAGTGATTTCACTAGCCATCCTTGTGACACTGCCGTGATTGGAAAATTCCAAGCCTTACCTGGAATCAGCTGCTAACCCATTTCATCACTTGTTCCTCAAAAGACGAGTCTTCTTTAAGCTCTTTTCGTCTGACTCGTAAAATATGAAAAGATTGCCGAGTTTTGGCCTTCCAGCTCGTTAAAACGATCGGAAGTGCTATCCCTCCTCTAGATTTTAATATTTTTGGACCTGAGGGATTATTGCACAAAAAGATCGAGCGCTTGTTTTGTTCGGCTCGTTAAAACTATCGAAAACTCATCCCTTCTGTATTGTTTTATACTTTTTCGGACTTAAGGGATTAGATGACGAAAAAGGGACTTTGGAGTTATCTTTACGTACCTTTTTAGACTCTCTAAAAATGAAAAGGGACCGAGTTATCTTTGTCGTTAAACTCGTTAAAAAACATTAATAGCGACAAACTTGTCTTGAGACGAGAACGAGTTTCACTATCGCTAGGCTCGTTAAAACATAGCGATGGGTTTGCCCGAAGGGAAAATTATAGAACAAGCATATGTTATCCTCCTCAAGCTTGACAAAAATAAAGAGGTACTGGTCAGAAATGACTGGGGAAAAATTGGGAGACCCCTATAGAAATATAACCTTTATCCATAGGAAGTCGTGTCGGCCGCCCTACTGATCGCAATGCACTGAACACAGCATTCAGGAAGATCGACCGCCCGTACCCTAAAAAGTATTCTGCGGTTTTGCAAAAAGTTTGGCACACCCTCTACCTAGAACTCCAGAGCAGTTCCTTTTGGCCTTTTTCAGACTCTATAACGGAAAAAGTCCATCCAAGCATTTGTCACTTCCGGCTCGTTAAAACATCGAAGGAGACTAGAGTCATCTTTAGCTTTTTCTCGACTCTTTAAAAGTGAAAAAGCAAGTTGTGTCAAAGCGTCGTTAAAAATTTATTTTAAACGGAACAATCACCCTTTATTCCTGTGTTGGTCTTTAGGTTGAGAAAAATGGAGCCCACCAACCAAGGAATTCCCCTTGGTGGAAATCCTAGTCCCTTCTCCTCTTGGGGAGATGTTGGTGCGCCCCATATGGCCACATTGTCGCTTCCAGGACTGACAATTGGCCTGCCGGTCTGGCTCTTCTCAACCAATGTCGTTCAGAACACCACTATTCCTGAACATTCGAATCAACAGCTAGACGAGTCCAGAATTTCCCACCAACCTTCTACTTCTTATAATTCTTCCTCTCTTCCTTCCTCTTCGCGTAACGGAACTGGTAAGCCTAAAACCCAAGTTCCTAAGGAGAAGAAGGAAAAGAAGAAGAAAGAGAAAAAGAAGAAGGAAACAAAGGCAAATAAGGGAAAACAAGTGTCGTCTGATGAAAATCCACACACAGCACTGACCAAGCCTAAATCGCCATGTGTCATCTGCAAGGGAGACCACTTTCATAGAGATTGTCCCTGCATCCCTCGGGTACTAAGGGACTGGTCTCCCCGTTTGCACAATCCGGTGTCGTCAACCTCTGATAGCCATGTTGAAAGTACGCCGTCAACTAGCGAAAGTGAAGTTCCAGGACAGAAAGGGAGGGCTAGACCTCCCTGTAGACTGTGCGAAGGCAACCATGCCCTCCACCGTTGTCCCTTCTTAGACGAGGCCAAAAGAGTCTTGGAAGATCACCAGGTTTCATCGTTGCGACTCCCTCCTGGATATCAAAGACTCTTACCAAATCCTTCGTTAGTTGAGAATCCAGCTGGCCCGCTCAAGTGGTCAGCTGAAGTGTCTATCATTGAGGATAAACCGACTGAATCCATACCCGACGAAAGTCAAACGGTCAAGGCGGCAGTTGACCCGGTCTTGCCTTCAGAGGATTTATCTTCGAATGATACAGTCACTGAAGAGGATAAGGATGACAACATCCAGATTCTTTTCATCAACACAGACTCCGACGAACACGGGGGCAATGCACCCATTCCTTTATCGCAGGAAGGAAGTTCGTCAGAGCGATATCCGGCCGTCTATTCGGTCCCACCACCAAGCAACCTAGTTGTGTCCTTCGACTGGAACCAACTAGGCAGACCCCAGTTATTAGCCAGCATACCGTTCAGAATTATCATTCAAATATACATAATGGTAATGGCTGGCACCATCATTGATGAGGGGGCATCTGTGAGTATCCTTTCCTCTCTTGCTTGGAAAGCGCTTGGTTCGCCAACGCTTTTGCCTGAAATGAGAAATCTATCAGGCTTCGATAAAGGAACCAGTCGACCTTTAGGGATCCTCCCCAATGTGCTGATAACATTGAAAGGGAAGGCCATTCAAATGAACGTGATGGTCATTCAAGGACCCTTGGATTATAACCTACTCCTTGGACGAGACTATATATATTGCATGGGAGCCATCGTCTCCTCACTCTTTAGAGTAATGTGTTTTCCGCACGAAGGAAGAGTGGTTAAGCTGGTGGACCAACTTTCATTTCCCGGATCACGCATCGCAAATAGTCATATACCATCCCTAAATGGTATCTTCACGCAAGAAGTGTCTCAACCCACGGTCCGTCCTCCTGATGAGCGCGAGTAATTCGGAGGGATATGACTGGAACCCAGGGGGCATGCGTCCTGGTCTGCTTCGGCAGGAAAACTTTGGGTATAGGGTAGGTTTCCGCGGGAGAATATGACTAGTCCGTACCCCGTCCGTGATGGAAGAGGGGTTGTTCTAGAATAAGATTCTTTTGTCAAAGTTATGTGGGTTGGCAGAGCTAAGTCACTCACCTTTGTCTACTTCGGTAGGCATCGCCGAAGAAGTGTTTTGTTTGAGCCACGAATAGAACAATCTTTGGGTAACCTGTAAGAGGTAGTACCCTTCCTGATAAAACGAATGTTTTGTCAGCTCGAATAGAGGGTGACCCTTCCTGATAAAACAAATGTTTTGTCAGCTCGAATAGAGGGAGACCTCGAAACTCTATTTTATGCCTGGGGGCATGCAAACATTTTGGAGTGCAAGTAAGGGGCGGCTATTTATTTTTTAAATTTTTAGGTCCTCCCTTTAAACCTGTAGGTCTAACCCTTTAAACTCGTAGGATTAGTCGTTTCCGAACTTTCACAAAGAAAGGATTCCGGAGCAAAGCTTTATAAGGCGCAAGCTCCATAAAAAATGGCATCTTAAATGAGACTTTCTTATCATATGACTGGATAATCGAGCAGTTTTATCGTATAGTTCATGCTCGTTAAAAAATAAACATAAAATCGAGCAGTTTTAACACATAGTTCATGCTCGGTAAAAAATAAACATAAGATCGAGCAAGTGTTTCGACCCGTGTTTAAGCTCGTTAAAAAATGAACTACCCGGTAAATAACCACTGCGAATGTAAATTATCAGCCACTAAAGCCTTGGTCGTGTTTGCACCGTCACCTCCACTTTTCCATTGGCCGATCATTCACCTCCATTTGATTGTTTACCCATTTTGAGGAATAGCTGCGAAGAGTGATTTCACTAGCCATCCTTGTGACACTGCCGTGATTGGAAAATTCCAAGCCTTACCTGGAATCAGCTGCTAACCCATTTCATCACTTGTTCCTCAAAAGACGAGTCTTCTTTAAGCTCTTTTCGTCTGACTCGTAAAATATGAAAAGATTGCCGAGTTTTGGCCTTCCAGCTCGTTAAAACGATCGGAAGTGCTATCCCTCCTCTAGATTTTAATATTTTTGGACCTGAGGGATTATTGCACAAAAAGATCGAGCGCTTGTTTTGTTCGGCTCGTTAAAACTATCGAAAACTCATCCCTTCTATATTGTTTTATACTTTTTCGGACTTAAGGGATTAGATGACGAAAAAGGGACTTTGGAGTTATCTTTACGTACCTTTTTAGACTCTCTAAAAATGAAAAGGGACCGAGTTATCTTTGTCGTTAAACTCGTTAAAAAACATTAATAGCGACAAACTTGTCTTCAGACGAGAACGAGTTTCACTATCGCTAGGCTCGTTAAAACATAGCGATGGGTTTGCCCGAAGGGAAAATTATAGAACAAGCATATGTTATCCTCCTCAAGCTTGACAAAAATAAAGAGGTACTGGTCAGAAATGACTGGGGAAAAATTGGGAGACCCCTATAGGAATATAACCTTTATCCATAGGAAGCCGTGTCGACCGCCCTACTGATCGCAATGCACTGAACACAGCATTCAGGAAGATCGACCGCCCGTACCCTAAAAAGTATTCTGCGGTTTTGCAAAAAGTTTGGCACACCCTCTACCTAGAACTCCAGAGCAGTTCCTTTTGGCCTTTTTCAGACTCTATAACGGAAAAAGTCCATCAGAGCATTTGTCACTTCCGGCTCGTTAAAACATCGAAGGAGACTAGAGTCATCTTTAGCTTTTTCTCGACTCTTTAAAAGTGAAAAAGCAAGTTGTGTCAAAGCGTCGTTAAAAATTTATTTTAAACGGAACAATCACCCTTTATTCCTGCGTTGGTCTTTAGGTTGAGAAAAATGGAGCCCACCAACCAAGGAATTCCCCTTGGTGGAAATCCTAGTCCCTTCTCCTCTTGGGGAGATGTTGGTGCGCCCCATATGGCCACATTGTCGCTTCCAGGACTGACAATTGGCCTGCCAGTCTGGCTCTTCTCAACCAATGTCGTTCAGAACACCACTATTCCTGAACATTCGAATCAACAGCTAGACGAGTCCAGAATTTCCCACCAACCTTCTACTTCTTATAATTCTTCCTCTCTTCCTTCCTCTTCGCGTAACGGAACTGGTAAGCCTAAAACCCAAGTTCCTAAGGAGAAGAAGGAAAAGAAGAAGAAAGAGAAAAAGAAGAAGGAGCCAAAGGCAAATAAGGGAAAACAAGTGTCGTCTGATGAAAATCCACACACAGCACTGACCAAGCCTAAATCGCCATGTGTCATCTGCAAGGGAGACCACTTTCATAGAGATTGTCCCTGCATCCCTCGGGTACTAAGGGACTGGTCTCCCCGTTTTCACAATCCGGTGTCGTCAACCTCTGATAGCCATGTTGAAAGTACGCCGTCAACTAGCGAAAGTGAAGTTCCAGGACAGACAGGGAGGGCTAGACCTCCCTGTAGACTGTGCGAAGGCAACCATGCCCTCCACCGTTGTCCCTTCTTAGACGAGGCCAAAAGAGTCTTGGAAGATCACCAGGTTTCATCGTTGCGACTCCCTCCTGGATATCAAAGACTCTTACCAAATCCTTCGTTAGTTGAGAATCCAGCTGGCCCGCTCAAGTGGTCAGCTGAAGTGTCTATCATTGAGGATAAACCGACTGAATCCATACCCGACGAAAGTCAAACGGTCAAGGCGGCAGTTGACCCGGTCTTGCCTTCAGAGGATTTATCTTCGAATGATACAGTCACTGAAGAGGATAAGGATGACAACATCCAGATTCTTTTCATCAACACAGACTCCGACGAACACGGGGGCAATGCACCCATTCCTTTATCGCAGGAAGGAAGTTCGTCAGAGCGATATCCGGCCGTCTATTCGGTCCCACCACCAAGCAACCTAGTTGTGTCCTTCGACTGGAACCAACTAGGCAGACCCCGGTTACCAGCCAGCATACCGTTCAGAATTATCATTCAAATATACATAATGGTAATGGCTGGCACCATCATTGATGAGGGGGCATCTGTGAGTATCCTTTCCTCTCTTGCTTGGAAAGCGCTTGGTTCGCCAACGCTTTTGCTTGAAATGAGAAAACTATCAGGCTTCGATAAAGGAACCAGTCGACCTTTAGGGATCCTCCCCAATGTGCTGATAACATTGAAAGGGAAGACCGTTCAAATGAACGTGATGGTCGTTCAAGGACCCTTGGATTATAACCTACTCCTTGGACGAGACTATATATATTGCATGGGAGCCATCGTCTCCTCACTCTTTAGAGTAATGTGTTTTCCGCACGAAGGAAGAGTGGTTAAGCTGGTGGACCAACTTTCATTTCCCGGATCACGCATCGAAAATAGTCATATACCATCCCTAAATGGTCTCTTCACGCAAGAAGTGTCTCAACCCACGGTCCGTCCTCCTGATGAGCGCGAGTAATTCGGAGGGATATGACTGGAACCTAGGGGGCATGCGTCCTGGTCTGCTTCGGTAGGAAAACTTTGGGTATAGGGTAGGTTTCCGCGGGAGAATATGACTAGTCCGTACCCCGTTCATGATGGAAGAGGGGTTGTTCTAGAATAAGATTCTTTTGTCAAAGTTATGTGGGTTGGCAGAGCTAAGTCACTCACCTTTGTCTACTTCGGTAGGCATCGCCGAAGAAGTGTTTTGTTTGAGCCACGAATAGAACAATCTTTGGGTAACCTGTAAGAGGTAGTACCCTTCCTGATAAAACGAATGTTTTGTCAGCTCGAATAGAGGGTGACCCTTCCTGATAAAACAAATGTTTTGTCAGCTCGAATAGAGGGAGACCTCGAAACTCTATTTTATGCCTGGGGGCATGCAAACATTTTGGAGTGCAAGTAAGGGGCGGCTATTTATTTTTTAAATTTTTAGGTCCTCCCTTTAAACCTGTAGGTCTAACCCTTTAAACTCGTAGGATTAGTCGTTTCCGAACTTTCACAAAGAAAGGATTCCGGAGCAAAGCTTTACAAGGCGCAAGCTCCATAAAAAATGGCATCTTAAATGAGACTTTCTTATCATATGACTGGATAATCGAGCAGTTTTATCGTATAGTTCATGCTCGTTAAAAAATAAACATAAAATCGAGCAGTTTTAACACATAGTTCATGCTCAGTAAAAAATAAACATAAGATCGAGCAAGTGTTTCGACCCGTGTTTAAGCTCGTTAAAAAATGAACTACCCGGTAAATAACCACTGCGAATATAAATTATCAGCCACTAAAGCCTTGGTCGTGTTTGCACCATCACCTCCACTTTTCCATTGGCCGATCATTCACCTCCATTTGATTGTTTACCCATTTTGAGGAACAGCTGCGAAGAGTGATTTCACTAGCCATCCTTGTGACACTGCCGTGATTGGAAAATTCCAAGCCTTACCTGGAATCAGCTGCTAACCCATTTCATCACTCGTTCCTCAAAAGACGAGTCTTCTTTAAGCTCTTTTCGTCTGACTCGTAAAATATGAAAAGATTGCCGAGTTTTGGCCTTCCAGCTCGTTAAAACGATCGGAAGTGTTATCCCTCCTCTAGATTTTAATATTTTTGGACCTAACGGATTATTGCACAAAACGATCGAGCGCTTGTTTTGTTCGGCTCGTTAAAACTATCGAAAACTCATCCCTTCTGTATTGTTTTATACTTTTTCGGACTTAAGGGATTAGATGACGAAAAAGGGACTTTGGAGTTATCTTTACGTACCTTTTTAGACTCTCTAAAAATGAAAAGGGACCGAGTTATCTTTGTCGTTAAACTCGTTAAAAAACATTAATAGCGACAAACTTGTCTTCAGACGAGAACGAGTTTCACTATCGCTAGGCTCGTTAAAACATAGCGATGGGTTTGCCCGAAGGGAAAATTATAGAACAAGCATATGTTATCCTCCTCAAGCTTGACAAAAATAAAGAGGTACTGGTCAGAAATGACTAGGGAAAAATTGGGAGAAACTCAAAGAACTTTTATTGGTAGCAAGTCGCTCTTGAACATGACACTTCCACTCCGTGCCTGAGTCGGGTTGGGTTGTTTCATTCACCGGTCACATCACCATGGTCTCGCCATACCATCCATCTTTGGGGTAAATGCTACCAATCCATCACACAAGTGTCACCGATATGTTCAAGAGAATTCATCCAGAGAAGTCAACCGTGTCCCATCCACTACCATACATTGTCCTTCATCCTTTCATGACCGCCACCCTGAATCATATATCATCAGATCGTTTTCACCTCCATCAGAATCATTTGCTCCGTTCCGTGTCACTGATGTGGGATACATTAAGGCCCTCCTTTGACGGATCGCTTCTTGTCGACATCAGCTCATTATCCAAGAATTTGATCTAGGAACACCCCCTTCAGTACTTTGAAGCTTGCATGCCTCAATGGCAAGTTTCTCACTTCCGGCGACAGGTATACATCAATGACCTTCAACCGAAAGATTTTGCGTGGTGTTCGACGCCAAGTCCTTTATTCACACCACGTGAATTGTACTGCAGTACCTTAAGGGTCATTATCATTATCGGTGATTCCTCTCGCGCTTGTTAACAGTTTACATCATTGACTGGTAATCAAGCGATGTCTTTCCATGTTCGACTTCAGAACATTTCTCACATGGATCGACTTGTACTTAGAGTGAAGATCAAACGAGATTGAAGACCCCGGATCTAGTTTCATCCATCCGGGCTGCGATATATATTCAGGAAAGATAAAGACATTGACATGTACATCATTGCAGCAGATAATCATCCTACCAAAAAGGATGATGATTTCATCAAAATCATCAGTCTACCATCAGACGATTGTCTGTTCTATGTACAGAAAAATGAATTTATAAAGCTGAGCATGGGAATGCCCGCCTCAGCTAGATTATGAAAGCAGTATGAAAAATAATGTATTGTATTGTATCTTATTACAGGTCTCCTCCCAGCATTAGAAGAACTTCGGATCCTCCTAATAAATCATTTCACCCGATAAATGGCCTCATACTTTAGGGGGCAACTGTTATAGACATTTTTGTGCCTTACAGCATTGAGCATGAAATGTCAATAATCCAAGGGATCCAAAGCCCCTAAATAAGTTGTTCCTACCCCTAAAGGAACAAGGTCAAGCAATGACAGCTTCTCCCAGAAGTTCTCCACCAAAAACCACTCAGAAATGGTCAAATCAGGATCAATTTAGGAGCTCCACTGGCTGTCTGCGCTGAAATGCAAAGTCTGCACTGGCTACTTGCACTGCAACGCAGGTAAGAGCACTACCAGGGTGCGCTGAGCGGGAATTGACAAATGGGAAGTTCATTCAACGAGGTGTAAATACCCTGGAAGCTTCCAGAATCTTCCTCAATGACACTTGCCTCAGTGAATTCGACCAAGTGATGAGTAAGAGGTTCACAACCTCCAAGTGGAAGCAAGAACTGACAGTGAGAAGCCACAAGTCAAAACATGAGCTGACTCATCCTCTCTGCTCACATCTATATATGGATCTCTCACCCAGAGGTTCAGGAGGCTGGAATTTTGTATTTGCAGAGAATTGTTGTTGGTTTGAGATTGAGATTAGTACATTGGGTGATTTATGCTTTGTTGGAGGAGAGGAAGGGATTCTTTTGTTGGGAGGTAGATGCTAGATCGGGCCTCATTTGGTTGTATCTCCTCTTGAACCTTGTTTATCATATCAATAAAGCTACTTGAGTTTCTCCTATATGCTTGTATTTCAATGATGTGTTGTTGTATTTGCATATTTAGTTTATATCTGATCCTAAACTAGTTATGAATGTGAATCTATATCTTTCATGTAGTCTTCTGCTCTTGTGATCTTGCAGGAACCGTGTGAAGCTGGACCAGTGAAAGAGCAGGCAGCGGGAAGCGAACGAAAGAGAGAGAGAGAGTGGATCGACAAACTAGTGGAAGACACCGGTTAGTTACATCTTTCTTCCTCTATTTGCATCTCATAAAGAAGAATACTCAGATAGCTTTCCTTGTTTGTTGTTAAGGCACTATCACCTCTTAGAGTGGGATAGGGGCATTCCGTATTGGATACTTTTCCCAACAACAATTATTGAACTCCTTGTCCTTGTATCTAGGTACAATGATGCCACTTGAATTCTTGTTCTTGTTCATACCCTATAGAATAGAATTGGGTCTTAACAAATTCCTTAAGCTCCTTCCAATATGTTTGGATTATTATTAATATTTTTTTTAATTTTATTTTTTTAAGATACTTGGTATACCTGTCATTTTCCACCGAGGAGTTATGGGGTTAAGTTGGAGGTATTACCCCTATACTCTTATGCATAACACAATTGTCCACAAGCATTCTAGGTGTGTTAAAAAAATTCAAACCAAGGCGAGGCCCCATTAATTTTCAACAAACACTTTCTGATGTAGGATTTCCATCGTTCAACCTAACCTGATAGACTCTTTGAAAATTGAAGGACAAGGGGGTGGGATTTGATCCACTTATGTGTGCACGGTTACAAGATCATTTAATATCATCTCTCTAGGTGCAACCACACATTAAACAACTACCTAAAGTTGTCCTTGTGGCTTTAGGTTAAGCCCCCATGGGAATTGAACCTTTCCCAATGGTGAAAAACTCCTCACTTTGCACCATTTGATCCAAATCCTTTAGGCGTGTTTGAACCTACCTTGGCTAGTAATAAACCTAACATGACAAGGAATTTCCCACAATAACAATGAGTATCCATCCATCTTTACTGAATCAAAATAAGTATTTTATGACTAAGAACCCATACCAATTGAATAAAGTTCAAACAAGCTCAAATAATACTTAGTCAAATAGAGTCCATCTAACCATCATAAGGCTTTATCTCCACTTTAGATTTGACTATTAAAGGGATTCTAGAAATTTGAGTATAACATCCTAAATAAAAGGTTTTTTCCATGTTCATATAAGGAGTCTCTAGTTTATCACTTTATCAAAAGTATTCCTTTACCCAATCTTTATTGTTGTTGGCCATCACACAAACCAAATCTTGTAGTAGGTCTGCAATCCCTTCAACCCTTGACTCTAATTTTTTTATCTAAGTTTTCCTTCATCAATTTCATGGTTGTATTCCATCTTAGTTTGATTTTAACCAACCATGGATTATCCTAGGCGATAATGGCTCCTCACTCAACAAATATCCAAGTTTGATTTTCAATATCTTTCCTCAAGTAACAAGAAATTTTCCCTGATACGAAATTGACGTGTTAGAATTGCTTAATATATCTACACCATTGATTCCATTATAAACTAGATGACTATGTATTGATAATATTATGGCCTATATTTTTTTCCTTATTAAGCAATAACAAAACAATGAACAAGTCACAATCACAAATGATCTTTATTTCATGATACCATAATGTTCTTATAATAGATCCTAAACCCCTCTCTTTCATGTAAAATCTCCAAAATAAATTCAAAAATATATTATGATGACTAACAAATGTTCACATATGCAATCTACATGAAATATATAACTCCCAAACTAGAGGCCTACATATAATGCCAAACACTCTTAGTAATCATAGTCAAATATTTTATTTCCTCCAAACAAATCCTTCTTTTCACCTCTTGGGTTGTGATCCCTTAATCCCCTTTTCCAATTAACATGCAGACTCTTAATCTTCTGATTATTTATCCTTGACTCTGTATCATAGTCTTCCTTCATATGAGCCATCTTCAAGAGCAAATTATAAACCATTTGCATTCTTGCACCATTCAGTGACACAATGGTTCAACTTTGTGTGGTATCTAAGACCAAGTGTCTAGCAGATAAATTCACTATCCATGAACACCACATGGATAAACCTCTCATTGACACATTTCCTTGACTAACACAATAATACTAATAGGGTCTCTCAATCTATATCCAATCCACGTCAATTCAATCGATCAAATCTCTTATATCTAACCTATGCACATTAGTCAACCTAAGTTGATTCAATAAACACTAGTTTATTTGTCTCATATATAAATCCATTTTTTTCATTTCAGTCAATTATCTTTAGTCAATACACTTGGTCTAATCAAGTTTTCTTAGTAGGTTGTACCTCATTTTATCTTCACCTCAGTCCAATTTCTACTCAGAATGTTAAAAGAATAAGAGAATGGAAGGCAAGCAAAGTAAAGAAGAATAAATATGAGTCAAAGGGATTTTGTAACGATAGTGGTGACAAAAAATCACATAATTATAATCAATAAACGAATACAAATTGTAATAAGTTATCTACATATGAAAAACTAAAAATCGTAGGTGAAGAGATGACCATAAGAGTGAAAAGGAGATATGCAAGAATAGTAAACAATGTTTAAGAATATATTTATGAAAGTTAAAGTTAAAGTTAAATAAGAATTGAAAATTAAAATAAATAAATTGATATATATATTTTCATGCTTCAACTTCAAAAGGAAAATCAAGGGAAGTTAAAAGGCCGTCACAAAATAATTAAAGAACTTGTTTAGTTCTAGCTTAAGTGTAGATTTTCCTGTAGATTCAACAACTCATGTAATTTTCTAAAACACAAGACAAGAATCTACTCTACTTTCAAAAATAGAAACCAATAGATCGATGAAAACAATAATCAACAAGAGGAAGATAATCAATCACACATAACACAATATTTCTTTGGGGAAAGCAACTGCTCAAAACCCCGACTATCTATATTGCATTAATCAGAAATCCAAGATGAAAATACAATGCTTGTTCTCACTAGAACAATCCTTGCCTCTGCCTCACAAGCCCTCCCTAGCCAACACTTAGCCAATTCTGATGCCTTCAAAGCCCCTATTTCCTTGTATAATTCCTAAGAGGATCAACCCATATTTAATTGGGAAATCCTTCTTCCAAAACTGCACAATCCAAACTTAGGTCCATAACTGATTGCATGCATGATTTGTACAACTCGAAAAATCATACAACTGATAGTAAACTATCCCTGCACTCTAGTCTCAATTGGGTCTTCTCTAAACTGACATGTATGAGTTTCTCTTGAGTGAATCTCCAGTTAGTTGGAGTAGCACTGAGGATGCACCAGTGCACCAACTCACTGCTAAACCTCTACTAGTTCCACAAACAGTTAGAACTGATCTAACTGACCATAACCCAGAAAAACTGAGTTATCTAATTACAACTCAAATAAACTCATCTTGGAACCCTAAAATTTAGGGATCACATATACATGACTATAGAAATACCTCCAACTTGAATTTTTTATGTTTATTAAGTCAATAAAACTTAATTAACTATTTACAAGTTGTTATGAGAATAGAATTTGATATTAATTCACAATTTAATTCGAGGAGAAATTAAACTGGAATTTTTTGTTTCCATTTATCAACACTCCCTCTCAATAAGAACGAGATTATCGGCTACCTCGATCCTGTCTTTTTGAAACTCAAATTTACATCTTGACAATGCCTTTATCAAAATGTCAGCATCCCACTCCTCTGTGGAAATGTACTCCAACAACATAATTAGCCTCAATACACAATCTTGAAGATGATGATATCGAATATCAATATGCTTGGACCGATCATGAAAAATTGGATTTTCAGAGAGTTTGATACAATTCTCATTATCAAAATAAATCAAAATTGGATCCATTTGTTGACCAAACAAACCAACCATAATCTTCCCCATCCAGATGGCCTCACATGTTGCTTGACTTGCAGCCATGTACTCTGCCTCTGCCAAACTGAGTGCAACCAGTCTTTGTTTCATGTTGTACCAAGAAACAACTGCTAACCCAATACTAAACATCCATCCTAATGTTCTCTTCCTATCAGATGGACTCGCCATCCAATCTGCATTGGTGAATCCTTGAAGCTTCACTACCTCTGTCTGTCTGTACCACAATCCATACTGAGTAGCGCCTATGAAGTATCTCAACACATGCTTGGCCACCTTCCAAAACAGCTTGGTAGGCCTAACCATCACTTGACTAAGTTGGTTAACTGCATAGCGCATGTCTGGCCATTTGTTCACCAAATACATGAGTGAACCCACAAGCTGTCTGTAAAAAGTAGCTGCCACTACTTCACCTGAAGTAGCATCCTCCTTCCTCCAGTTAACTGCTAGAGGAGTCTCCATGGGTTTACTTCTCTCCATGTGGAACCTTTTTAGTATCTCATTGGCATACTTTCCCTGAGAGACAAAAAGTTCTCCATATCCTCACCATACGTCCATGCCCATAAAGTAATGATGAGCCTCAAGTCCTTCATCTTGAACTCTCTTGCAAGGTCCTCCTTGCAAGACTTGATCAGCTTATCATCACCTATTAGAATCAAATTGTCAACATATAAAACAATGATCAACAATTTACCTTCCACACAATGTGGCACAGGTTCGCATTTGCTTCACTTTTCGTGAAGACCAACCCGGTGAAGTAGCTATCGATCCTAGTGTACCAAGCACGGGGTGATTGCTTCAGCCCATACAATGCTCATGCGAGTTGACACAAATGTGACTCACAGTCAAAGGTATCAAAACCTTCAGGTTTCTCAATGTACACTTCTTCCTCAATCTTGCCATTAAGGAAGGCTTTCTTTACATCCATCTGATGTATCTTCCAACCCATCTGCGGTGATAGTGCCAAAATGGATCTGATTGATGAGTACCTTGGAACAGGAGCAAAGGTCCCATCGTATTCAATCCCCTCTACCTGAGGAAAGCCTCAGACCATGAACCTAGCCTCATGTTTCTCCAAACTACCATCTGCTACTTGCTTTACCTTGTAAATCCATTGGGAACTCACCACTGACTTATGTGTCGATCTTGGGACCACAACCCGAACATTGTTACAAACAATGGAGTCATACTCCTCCACCATGACATCAACCCAAACTAGTTGCTACACTGCCTCCTCAAAGGAATATGGCTCTGTCTCAACACATCCACTCATAAGAGCCATGTATCCAATGTACCTCTCGGTGACCTCCTCTTGCTACGCTATGATGTGGGTGCTCCCACATTCTCTCTCGCATCCTAAAATAACTTGTTAGCCTCTCTCGTGTGCTTTCTCCCATATATGGAAGACTCTACCCGACTAGATTTCTCCACTCCCGGATCCTCTGCATGTGGCTGCTCCACATCAATTTGAGGCTCCTCCTTAGGAGTTAAAAGCTCCTCAACCACATGTAGCTGAATCTCCCTTTCAAGATAACATCACATGGCCTTCTCCTCATCAAATTTGACATCCTTGTGAAGCACTGTCATCCTGTTGGTTAGAAGGTACACCCGATAGTTGTGAGGCGTATCAGTGTACCCCACAAATATCCCCAAGTTTGTTGTTGGTGCAAGCTTCTTCCATGCATCTTTGGTCACATGGAAATATACCGATGACCCAAAAATCATAAAGTGACCAACATTTGGTCTCTTCCCTAATAAAGCCTCCTCTGTTGTACTCATCCCAAGAACCTGATGCGGGCTTCTATTCTACAAATAAACAATTGTATTTCATGCCTCAACCCACAAGTGTAGTGGTAGGCCCTGATCATGCAACATCTCCCGCGTTGCCCCTACAATGCTTTTGTTATTCCTTTCGGCCACCCCATTTTGCTATGGGTTAGGGGGTGTCGTCAACTCCTATTTAGTCCCTTCTACCGCACATAATTTCTTAAACTCATTTGAGACATACTCACCACTGTTATTGCTCCTCGGATCTTTAACCTTCTTTCCAGACTCTTTCTTGACCAATGCATTAAATTCACAAAATTTTGTGAAAGTTTGATCTTTCTTCTGCATGAAAAATATCTATCATTTATGAGAAAAATCGTCGACAAATATAACACAATACCTATGTTTTTCGTGGATTCTATCGAGAATGGTCCACACACATCTGAATGGACTTGCTCTAGAATCGCTTGTGCTCGATTGTCTCTATCGTGAAAGGAACCTTCGGTGGATTTTCCCAAAGTACACCCCTTGCATGTATCAACTTTCTCTAGTGTACCTTTGGGAAGACCGGTAGAAATTTGCTACATGATTTTCAAAGCCCCATGATGCAAATGACCCAACTTCCTGTGCCACAACTCACCGATGTCTCAGCTCTACACCTTTTTTGCTTTCGTTCTCAAGGCAGCACAATCTTCTTCCTCCAACTTGATTTTGAAAGCCCCATGATGCAAATGACGCAACTTCCTGTGCCACAACTCACTGATGTCTTAGCTCTGCACCTTTTCTGCTTTTTTTCTCAAGGCAGCACAATCTTCTGCCTCCAACTTGTAGAGATTCTTCACCTTAATCCCTATCCTAATTACCTGCCAATGGATATGTGATGAAGGAACGCATTTCCTTCACTAAATATCAAATCATAGCCTCTATGCTCCAGCATGGCAATGGATACCAAGTTCTTCTTCAACTCAGGAACATACATAACATATCTCAAGGTGAGAGGAGCACCCAACTCCCTCTGAAAGGTAACTGTACCCAATCCAGTAGCACTATACCTCTTGTCATCACCCATCTCGATATGCATATGGAGATCCTTCTCCTCCAAGTCACTGAAGAGCTCCTTGTTTCCAGTCATGTGGAATGACGATCCATTGTCTAGGTACCATACACTACCCATCATTGATGACGCCAACATGCAATGAAGGTAAAGTCCAATTCGAATTGAGAAGAAAGAGCCTCACCCGCTGCTCCTCCTAAGGACTTCTTCTTGGACTTCTTAAGTGGACAATTTGTAGCAAAATGTCCCATCTCATGACAATGAAATCACTTTACTTTTGACATGTCATTCTTCTTTCCTCCATGGAAAGATTCCGATTTGGAATGGAACAACTTCCCCTTCCATTTCTTTGCATTAACCGCTAAGGCACAATTTTCCTCATCATTAGTCTTTGATGAGGAACCGTCTCTGGTGTTCCTTCTGATCTCTTCCTACATCAAATCTTACCACAGTCGTTCCTAATATGGAAGCTTCTCCCTCCCATTGACAGATTCCAGATAACTATGCCAACTCTTGGGGAGTCCTAAAAGAATTAGGCTCGCCATATCATCCTCAACAATGATAATCCCAACACTTCCAAGCTCATCTAGACAATGAGTGAACTTGGTCAAGTATTTCTGAATTGAGTCGCCCTTCTACATCTTGATCTTTCTAAGTTTTTACTTAAGTGCTAACTTGTTATGGTCACTGCTATTCTGAAACAGGTCCTTCAATGTCTTCCAAATTGAGTATGGAGTGCCATGGAGACTCGAGATAATGTCGTCTCAAACTCCCTCAAGAATAATATGCCTCGATTTTTCCACGCACTTATTCCATTTGGCCAGATCATTAGCATTTGATGTTGGTGGCTTAAGAATGTCTTGATCAATGAATTCCTTGAGGCCATTGTCCTCCAGCACTGCTTCCATCTTGTCCTTCCATGCTATGTAATTCGAGTTTCCTTCCAAGGCATACTCAAGTCTCAAACCGTAGAAAGCCATTTTTCGATCCTGAAGTATGAATTGCAAATTCGAATTTCACCTGTAACCCCAAACTCGAAATCTCCTCTAGTATACTGTCTTCAGCTCTGATACCATGTAGATTTTCCTGTAGATTCAACAACTCATGTAATTTTCTAAAACACAAGACAAGAATCTACTCTACTTTCAATAGCGAAAACCAATAGATTGATGAAAACAATAATCAACAAGAGGAAGATAATCAATCGCACATAATACAATATTTCTCTTGGGAAATAAACTGCTCAAAACCCCGACTATCTATATTGCATTTATCCAAAATCCAAGATGAAAATACAATGCTTGTTCTCACTAGAACAATCCCTGCATAAGTATAATCAAATCTCTGCCTCACAAGCCCGGTCTAGCCAACACTTATCCAATTCTACTACCTACCAAGCCCCTATTTCCTTGTGCAATTCCTAAGAGAATCAACCCATATTTTTTTGGGAAATTCTTCTTCTAAAACTGCGCAATCCAAACTTAGGTCCATAACTGATTGCATGCATGATCTGTACAATTCGGAAAATCATACAACTGATAGTGCATTAGTTGGGTCTTTCTCTAAACTGACATGCATGAGTTTCTTTTGAGTGAATCTCCAGTTAGCTAGAGTAGCACCGAGGATGCACCAGTGCACCAACTCACTACTAGACCTCTACTAGTTCCACAAATAGTTAGAACTAGTTTAACTGACCATAACTTAGTCAAACTGAGTTATCTAATTACAAATCAAATAAACTCGTCCCAAACTCCTAAAAAGGGTCTTTTTAACCTCTATTTACCCTACATTAATTATCAATCTAGGTACGATTTGTTATCTCAAGAGTGTACTCAGTCTGAGGTGGTCACTTGTCAAGAGTAATGCTAGTAGTATAATGCTTTTACAAAAGTAAATAAATGTTGGAAACAAACTCTAAGTGTAATGGCAAGAAATTGAAATGCTTTATAACTAAATCATTCACTTAAGAAGCTACAACAATCATCAGTCAAGGATGCAGTAATGATAACTCTTTCCTTTGTAAACTGATGCAAATGAAAAGCAATCAAAGAGAAGATCTTCAATCTGGGAACTGGACAGCAATAGTCAATGTTCGCTACAGTTGCAGATCGTTCTGTTCACACCAAAGCAATTACTTGAAATGATAATTCAATTAACAGAAACGAGAACGAAAACTAATCTATTGAAGAGATCGAACAACAAAACTTTAACTTACATAAATGAATTAAGCAGCAATCGTAATCTAAAGGAATTGAGCAGCAATCTTTAACTAGTAATTGAATTGAACAACAAACCAAGAATGGAACAAAAAACTTAAGTAAGTCTATGAAATATTGAACAACGAACTAAATTGAATGCAAACACATAGCGAATAATGGATCCAATAATCTTCGTTCAATGTAATAAGTATTAACAACAATTATAAGGAAAGTTGTAATGAAACAGTAATCTGAATGAACGACAATCACAATTATAGGTAAACCATGGCTAAATGAACAACAGTACTAATCTGTAAATGAACAACAATGTTACTTTATAAATGAACAGCAATGTTACTCTGTAAATGAACAGTAATGCTAATCTGTAAAGGAACAGCAATGTTATACAATAATGTCAATCTGTAAAGGAACAACAATGCGATATGATTTCAGAATGAACAACATAACATTTCAGTTTCAAATGATAACCTTACTATTCAAGTACGAGTTAAATATAACAAAGCCAGTGAATGAAATGTCAAGGAACGAAATATTACTGAATGAAGAAAGTAAAAGAAATCAAACCACAAACGACTTGTAATCGGAAAATAATGGTACAGAAAGCAAGTGATCCACTAGGGTCGAGCCCTTAGCCACCAGGAACGCACTTCTGCGGTTACTCCAGAATGAGATGACAGAACAACAACAAAGTTTATGTATTAATCATGAAAACAGAGTTACAGTAATCGCTCTTTAAAGAGAGTCGATGATCAAAGTTCAATTTGCAACAGTAAATTCTATAAAACAACACTAATCCACCCCCTTGGGCTAGCAGCGCTATCCCTTTTTATAGTGGCCAGGCGAAAATACCAAAGATACAGATATTCTTAAGGTAGCGATCCCTCAGGATCAAAGGATCCTGAGGGATTCGCCATATCATTATCCTTCAATTATCTCTTCGTCCTCTTGCGTTGATATGGTGTTTCTTCTTCCTTTTCCTGGCTCATGCGCTTTGATCTGGACTGCCTCGTCTGGATGCGGTTCCCTGTCAAAGGGACAACAGTTGATTTTGCCTTGTCTTTTCCTTTGAAATGGAAATCTCCCATTTTTGTCATTTTCTGCATAGAAAAGGTAATAATTAGTCATTTTACGTTACTCAAAAATCTCTTTAACTTTATCATAATCCTTCAGCATATGCCCATCTCATAATGTAAAGAAGTTATGAATTAAAGGAAATGATAACGAAATAAGTGGCAATTACATACCTTTTCTAATGCTAAACACACCCCCCTGCTTACCCTTTTTCATGCCCTCATGAAAACATTGTAATTGACATGCAAGGCAATTAGGGAATAGGCTGGAGAAGGATTCTCAGTCAGTGGTCTACAACCATGATTCCTAGCTAAGATTTCAAAAATATGCCCTGTCTGACCTTCAGGCAATTCATATAAGGCTCTATACCCTGGTGCAGGATACCAAATGATTGGACTTTGGAACCTATAGCCTAACGAAGACGGGCCTTCTCTCAAAATGAGGTTACCATAGATAACCAAGCAGTCAACAGCTAGCTTAAAATTCTCATAATTTAATGGCTCTCTATTTTTTATATTCCGATTGGAAGTCTGGTATCGAAATTTGGCTGCTGCTATGGCAAAGTATTTGATAGCTAAGAAGTATTCTACCCCTTGTCGGATGACTGTTGTATGAATAGGTCTCAATGTCTAGATCACACCCTTCGTTCTCATTAAGCTCCTATGTTTATTCCATAGTTGGAATGGGTCTCTAGGGTCACCCCTTACCCACAGATCTAACCCATTCTCTTGTCTCTGGAAGGTATTGTAGGCTTTAAGCAATTTTATCTGGTTGACTGATCCAGGTGGATGTTTGTGGCCACCCACCTATCCCATTTGGACCCCCACAACTGTCTCTTTCAGCTTTTTCAGTTTCCTAAATTGTAGCACAGTTTACTATTTTTAGCTGTTTTTCGGGTCCTGAACTTCTGGAGCCGTTTTGAGGCCCTAAACGACGTTTTTTTGGGAATCTGGGGCAACATGGGTCCATGGACCCAGGACCCATGTTGCCTCCCAAAGTGGTAGTACTCGGATAGATCTTTCTAACGAGCTATCGTACGCATCAAATGGAGATCGTATGCCAAAGTTACGACCCCGGGAAATTGATGTACCAATTTACCCAAACGGGGCCCACAATTTGGCGTTTCATCTTCTAGGGTTAGGTTTTGGAATGTGAAGGGTTTTCCATTGTTTCTCAACAATAAATAGGCCTTCGAGCCTCATTGTAACATAGTTTGGAACAGTTCAGAGGCATGTAGCCGCCACATCTCTTCTCAGAGATAAGCTACCATCGCCCTAGCTGGTTTCTTTCCATTTCTGTTTGTAAGCATATTTCAGTATTTTCCATTAATGAAATGAAGTATTATTTCCGCTGCATCTTTGTGTATATGGTTATCAAATCCGGATCAGTGGTATTAGAGCGGTCTGCTTTTTCTCTGTTTTTCTTTGCATGTCCCCAACGAGGTCGGGATATAAGGAGTTAGGGCTTGAACTGGTCGAACCTTTGCAAGACCAGCCTCGCAAATCCCGACGGCCTCCCATGGCGGATGAGAAGAAAGATGAAGGGGCAAGAGATCCTATCAAAATCTTGCTCGAAGAAGCGCTCGAGTGGCAAAGGAACGCGATGATGGATAGCTTTGTGCAGATCCTTCAGTGGCTACCCAGAGGTGACGCATCGGCTTCCAACAGCGACTCTGGAAATGCCACACCGTTTAAGGTACAAGTTAATTTTGAAATCCCCATATTCGAGGGTCAAATAGACGCAGATGTCGTAGATAAATGGTTAAATCTGCTAGATGGGTATTTTTCTGTTCATGAATTTTCAAGTCGGGAAAAGATTGTTTTCGCTCTTCTCAAAGCAACCCCCCACGTCAAGGACTGGTGGGAAACCTACTGCGAGCAGAAGGATGAAAGTACAGGCTCACTATTTTCAGCCGCACCCACTTGGAATGACTTTCGGGATGCCATCAAGGAGCAGTACTACCCTGTCGGAAGCTATGAGGACAAATACATCAAATGGACCACACTGCGGCAGGGACGAGACCAAGATGTGCCGGAGTTCACAAACATTTTTCATACCCTTCGCACACAGTTGGGTATCAAAGATTTTGAGTTTCATCTGGTACTCAAATACCGCGGCTGCCTACACAAATACATCCAGGAAGAGATGGGGTTCTTGAACATCTCCTCACTCGGCACAGCATACCGATACGCTGTCAAAATCAAACAAAAGTTCAAACAGAAGAAGCGAGACTTTGGATCTGCAAATCCGAAGCCCAAAGGACAAAGCCAAGGCGGGGTGACCCCAAACAACCCGTCGAAGCCGCAGGAAAAGAACAATACCACGAAGCCGAAGAAAGACACAGGAAAGTGGTGTGAGTTCCACAAGAGTCCCACTCATAACACAAGTGAGTGTCGGACCAAGCAGTCGTTGGTGGCTGAGTTGAAGGCTTCTGAATCAGATGCATGTTCTGACCCTGAGCCAGAACCCGACAAGGGGAATGGAAAAGGGAAGCAGATCATTGATGCGGATCCCAGCACCACTGTTGCCACTGCCAAGATTCAGAAGAATGAACCTGCAGATCCAGAAGAGGGGAGCATCTTTTCCACTCACAGATGTGGGTGAAGGGTTCGCCGCTGCAATTCATTGTCGACAGTGGCAGCCAAAAGAACCTCATTTCAGTAGAGGTCGTGAAGCGGTTGGGCCTACCGACTACACCACACCCGCAGCCATACAGTATCGGGTGGCTTCATGAAGGACGAGATCTCAAAGTTCGCCAGCAGTGCCGCCTTCCCTACAGCATCAAACCATTCACAGACGAGGTATTGTGTGATGTTACACCCCTGGATGTTTGTGATGTATTACTAGGCCAACCATACTTGTGGAGGCGACATGCTGTGTATGAGTCAAGGCCTCGTGCTGTCATTATTTCTTTGAGTAATTCATTATACAGGATACCAGAGGTAGCCCCACCTACTACCACATCTTTGATCACTGCTAAGAAAGGAAGCAAGCTCATCTCACAGACCAGGAAATTTATCTGTCTGGTTCACTCCCAAAGTAAGGGGAAGATCGTTGCTACCTCCATGACCCCTGCAAAGGGTTCCTCCATGCAGCAGCAGCAGCAAAGGGATACGGTCATGACAGAACACAGGAACAACTTCTCCTCACCCACAGAGATACCACACAAGTTTCAGGTGGGCAACAAAGTCTGGTTGCATCTGCAGAGAGAACGCCTTACCAGAACCCATCAGAAGCTCAGACCACTCCGACATGGTCCTTACAGCAGTACCAAGGCTGTGGGGAACAATGATTTGGAGCACATCATTCCTCCATTCCTTTGCCTGCACCAAGTGTTCAATATGGACCATCGTCAACCATGCTTCCCACCATTATTGGACACATCAGAGGTTGCAGGACAAGTTCAGCAGATGGAGGAACTCAACGCAATGGGGACCATTACTTCCTAAGGGGGGAGGAATGATCCAGGTGGATGTTGGTGGCCACCCACCTATCCCATTTGGACCCCCACAACTGTCTCTTTCAGCTTTTTCAGTTTCCTAAATTGTAGCACAGTTTACTATTTTTAGCAGTTTTTTGGGTCCTGAACTTCCGGAGCCGTTTTGAGGCCCTAAACGACGTTTTTTTTGGGAATCTGGGGCAACATTTCCTCCCAAAGTGGTAGTACTCGGATAGATCTTTCTAACGAGCTATCGTACACGTCAAATGGAGATCGTATGCCAAAGTTACGACCCCGGGAAATTGATGTACCAATTTACCCAAACGGGGCCCACAATTTGGCGTTTCATCTTCTAGGGTTAGGTTTTGGAATGTGAAGGGTTTTCCATTGTTTCTCAACAATAAATAGGCCTTCGATCCTCATTGTAACACAGTTTGGAACAGTTCAGAGTCATGTAGCCACCACATCTCTTCTCAGAGATAAGCTACCATCGCCCTAGCTGGTTTCTTTCCATTTCTGTTTGTAAGCATATTTCAGTATTTTCCATTAATGAAATGAAGTATTATTTCTGCTGCATCTTTGTGTATATGGTTATCAAATCCGGATCATTGACAACAAAATAAATAAATGCCTGAAGCTAGATATCACCCACAAAAGGGCTAGGGTTCTTTTCTGTTTCTCCGTCTAACACAAGATTATGTAAATAAAACACACATAACAATCACTAAACTTTCACCCCGTAATGCTTACAACAGTTTATGAAATCATCAATGGTTTTTATCTCTATAAGCACCCCTACCTTGACAGCCTTTATTTTCAATTGTAAATATCTTTCCATCAAAAACAAAGCATAGTTTTTGGCGGGTGCCCTACATGCTAGAACATCAGTATACAGAGAACATAAGGTATCCATTTGATTCATAACTGTGTCTAGTCTATGGGTTACCTTTTTGACTTTTTCCTCTTCCCTTTTCCATCCATCGAAGGCCTGGCTTTCCGATGCATTGATGTTCTTTAGCTGTTGTTGTAACTTCTGATATTTTTCTTGAGGAATAGTTTCCTCTGTGAGTTTTTCTATCGTTTGTTGGGCTTGTGCCAAATCTTTTTGCAGAGTTATTATCCTCGGGTCATTATCCATCGCAACAATTTTGGGCTGGAGATCTACTTGGATCTCCTTATTGCGACATCTGGTTTTTATGGTCTGTGTTTCCTTCTCATGAACTGTCAATGCCTCTATCTGGACTTCCTTATCACAGACTGGTGTGTTGTCCGTTTGTGCTTCTGTATTTGCAACAGCCAAATGCTATTCTTTGCGATTCTGAATAACAAGTTTGACTTGAGTCCTCTTGGTATTTTTCTTATGGGGTTTTGCCTGGGTGGTTGCACGCTTTGCCCCAGAGGTTCCTTTTGAGTTCTTCCCCATTTTTAAGACTCTTATTTGTTGTCGAAGTTGCTTAATTATATTTAACAGTCTCTACTGTTCCTTTTGCAACTTTTTAATTTCCCTTGTTTCCTTAGAAGGAACAACCGTTTCTTTTCTTGGGCCTGGACTTTGTACTTCAAGGATTATACCCTCGCCTTGGCCAATTTCCATGTTTCCTTCTTGGGACACTTCTTCAGTGTTTTGTTGATCAGGTTTTTCAGAGGTAGAAACCCTGATTTGTTCTACTGTCTCCTAGGCAGCTTCTTCTTTTGCCTCTTCTTCATCATGCAATTCTTCGGGTGTATTCTGACTGGGAATAGAGTGTTCCTGAGATTGTTCTTCTTCCTCCTCCTCATCACCCATCTCTCCAGATACACTCTTATCATGAGCAGAGTGTTCTTGAGACTGTTCTTTTTCTTCCTCCTCGTCACGCATCTCCTCAGATGCACCCTTATCATGGGCAGAGTGTTCCTGCGGCTTTTCTTCAGTATCGGGGTTGAGTGGGTTGTGAGGTTGGACATATTCACCTATATTGGCCAAAATTGGGGCCAATTCATCTTCTTGCAGAGGGTTTTGCAGTGGACTTTCGCTGCATTTCTCTATTTCCTCCCCTTCTTCCTGACTAGATTGCTCAGTTTCCTCTTCCGGTTCTTCTTCTTCGTTTTCCTCTAATTCTTCTTCAATTTCTCCACCTTCAAGTTGTGGGGGTTGCTCATCTTCTGAATCATGTATTTCCATAGGTTGGCTAATGTTTCCCTGGGAATTTCCCAACATTCCTCTGCTCCTTGCCAATCTGACAGATTGTCTTCATTTCGGAGGTCTACTTGATGTGCTAGCAATATGTTTTCATTTTGGGGTTGGCAAGGCCAGTCCCCCATCTATCGAGAAAATCAATTTTTCCCAACTACTCTGTTTTTGGGCAAGATTATAACCGACTATCAACCGAATTAAACCATGATGGCTTATTACTGACTCTACATGGCGAGATTTTCTCATGCTTCGGGCAACATCATGTAATAAAAAATTTAAGAACGCAGGAAAATTCACAGCACATTTTTTCTTTAACACGGCTAATAGTTTGAGATGGCATGGTCTTACCATGTCTTTTCTGCCATCGCAAGTGATGTAGCTTTGGATAATTCTCGCCAATTCTGCCCAAGGCTCTCCCAGGGTTGCCGGTAGGACTCCTTTTCCTTTAACAGTAAGGTTCTGCCCTTCATCCCGGAAGATGGTTATGGCATCCCGTAATCTCACCTTTTTCAGAGTCCACATAGGTCCAACAGCTGGTAGTCCCGAAACTTCGGCAATTATGTCATCTGTGACTGCTATCTGTCTCCCTCTCACCATGGAATGATTTTCCTGCAAATTCTGCAAAAACTCGATTGCCACCGTCTCGTTAGATTGTTGTAGGTGGTTAAGGTAGGCTATCCATCCTACCCTTGCTAAGATTTCTCGTGCAGCGTCAAAAACCATTAACACCTATGGCTCAATGCGAATTGATCTTCCTCCCATCTTATTCACACTTAGCACACTGTAAAAACACAGAGACAACGATGGAACAACAAGTTGTTCAAATTTTTATCTTACTGTTAAGAAAACACAGAGAAGATGATGGAACAGCAAGTTGTTCAAATTTTTAACTTGCTGCTAATTTTTGTAGAGCAAAACACGGAAATGGCGTTGGAACAGCAAGCCATGCATATTGGGAAACAAAATACCGTTAGGCTTGCTATTCCCGAGTTTTGGTGAAGTCATAATACCTCTGAATAACGAGCTGACACATATGCCAATGAATTATGGAGATCACTCGCGCCCCCCCTGTAATGTGATATGCCGTCCTCGGCCATCAAATAAAGGAGCAGCATGTTGAACTGCAATCGTACAGTGGAATAAAGGAACAACGTATAGATATATGATATTTTTACATAAATAAGCGGATTACTGAAATCGAGGCTTATAATGAAATCGCTAATAATTATGGAAATGTCGTGATATGATGTGAAAAATAGAGGATAGGATAGCTGACGTGAGTAAAAGTTCTTATGCGGTCATTATCCACTTTAACCATTATGATTGACTTATAAATTATTTTCATGTATCAAAGGTTCGAAAGGGTTATATGACATAATCTCATTTGAAATCACTATAAAGATATAAGAAGAAGGGTTTATAATGTCTATTGGTGTATGAAAAATATGACTTCAATACCATCAGCAGGGCTCTGCTGCCCACAGGTGTTCATAACCTTGACAGAGTTGCTTATTTCACTCGTGGAACCATAATCCTTTGTGTATGCCTAGGAAAGTGCTGTGCGATGTCAGAATGGAGGTCATTGTGCTGGCCTGGTAACTAGATGAATCACAATTCCATTCATCAGGAAGGAGTGAAAGGTGGACAGGTCGGCTCGTGATGAGACCTCTTGTTCCAAGGACCTTTTTTTTTTCTGATGTGCCCCTTGGATCATATCCCTGGTGTGGTGGCCATAGTGGGAATGTCGCTTCACTTCTTCCTTATGATCATGGTAGGTTGGCTCTTGATGAGACCCCCTATCCTTCATCTGACAAATCATATTAGTAATCATATAGATATGTATGTTTTCTTTTCCTTCTTTTCTTTTATATAGCACTTTCCTATTTATATACAAAGGGTGGCTCAACACTCCTTAAGAGTAGGGATGGTGGAAGAAGTCTGAACATCTCAATAGAGAAAAATATGCCCTTATTCTTATTCAATAATAATGATCAAAGAGAATTATGGGGGTTTAGAAAGAACCATCATGATAAAAATAATCAATCACATTGGTATTAGTGAAAATAAAGACAGCAAAGTGATATAAATAGTTGTGTCCTTTCCTCCTTTCTCTTATCAATTCAAAGCGATTTCTTTTAAAGATAACAATTTTTCTTTGATTTGTTGATTTCAGTATCCTCTAGTTTTTGTATTCATGCATAAATGTATAGTTGTGCCTTAAATGACCATTGCTCACAAAAATCCTCTAAATGGTGAAGCACACATACACACAAAAAGAAGAAAAATGCACTCAAAAAGTGTTGTTCTTTAGATGGAATAGCTGTTGTTTCGTTAGAGGGACAGCAAAAGAATATTTGCACACACAAACAACAAGCAAAAGAAAAACATACTCGGAAATGCTATTCCTTAAGAGGAACAATAGTTGTTCCTTAATCAGAATAGCAAATAAAGCAAGCGCGAAACAAAAATGCAGAAATGTTGTTCCTTCGGAAAGGAACAACAAAAACGAAAGTGTTGTTCCTTTGGAAAGGAACAGCAAAAATGTGGGTGAGTTGTTCCTTCGGAAAGGAACAACAAAAAAATGAAAGTGTTGTTCCTTCAAAAAGGAACAACAAAAGTGCGGGAGTGTTGTTCCTTCGGAAAGGAACAGTAAAACGTGAAAGTGTTGTTCCTTTGGAAAGGAACAACAAAAAGGTGGAAATGTTGTTCCTTCGAAAAGGAACAGCAAAATGCAAAAGTGTTGTTCCTTCGAAAAGGAACAGCAAAACGGCGAAATGTTGTTCCTTCGAAAAGGAACAACAAAATGCAAAAGTGTTGTTCCTTCGAAAAGGAACAGCAAAACAGGGAAAATGTTGTTCCTTCGAAAGGAACAGCAAAATGCAAAAGTTTTGTTCCTTCAAAAAGGAACAGCAAAACGGAAAAAATTGTGTTCATTCAGAAAGGAACAGCAAAATTCAAAAGTGTTGTTCCTTCGAAAAGGAACAGCAAAACGGCAAAAGTGTTGTTCCTTCAAAAAGGAACAGCAAAATGTAAAAAATTGAAAAAATGCCGGAATATGTACAGAAAGTAATTTACACAAACAAAACAGAAAAAGTTATGTACAAAATTAAAATCAATAAAATTACTTAGTTAACCAAAGGCGAGGAAGAATTCTCTTCCTCAGCTAGAATCTACATGTCAGAATCTTCGCGGAGTTGCTGGTAGAAGGATTCCCGAGTAAGCGATTTATGGTACAGTCGCACTCAGTGGCCATTTGCTTTAAAGGTATGTCCAGATCCGTCAATAGTAGTCAAAGTAATGGTGCCATTGTCATGCACTTTCTAGATTTCATACGGTCCAAGCCAGTGAATCTGAAGTTTTCCCGGAAAATCTTGAAACCTGGAATCATATAGGAGTGCCCAATCTCCTTTGTGGAAGATTTTCTTTTTGATCAGGGTGTCATGCCATTTTTCTCTCTGTTGTTGGATTAATGTAGTATGTTGAAGAGCCAAGAGCCTGATTTCATCTAGCTCGTTGATTTGTTGTAGTCTATTGGTCTGGGCCTCATTTAAATCTAGACTGACCTCCTGTGCTGTTCTCAATGTTTGTATTTCGAATTCTATTGGAAAGATGGGTTCCTTTCCAAATACTAGCTGATATGGTGAATAACTAGTGGTGTTTCTCCACGTTGTTCGGTATGCCCACAAGGCTTCCGGCAATCTTGTAGCCCAATCGCGTTTATGTGACGCAATGGTTTTTGTTAATATTGCCTCTATGACTTTATTCGTGCTCTCTACTTGGCCATTTGCCTGTGGGTGATACGGAGTGGTAATCTTGTGCTGAATATGATAGTTTTTTAATGTTGCAGCAATTTTATTTCCTGCAAACTGTGGTCCTCCGTTCGTGATTATGTCTCTTGGGAGGCCATATTGCACAAATATTTGGAACATGAAATGAATGACAGAGTCCTCTGTAGCTCTTGAAAGTGCCTCTGCTTCAACCCATTTGGTCACATACTTAGTTGCTACCAGAATATATGTTTTCTGGTTGATTGGACCAACAAAATCGAGCGCCCAATGCTAAAATGGTTCAATTACTAGTTGTGGGTTTAAAGGCATTTCATTAGATTGTTTAGGCCATCCTGCTCTTTGGAAACTGTCACAGGCTTGAACAAATTTTTTCATTTCTTTGAAGATTGTGGGCCAATAATACCCTGTTTGCAGAACTTTGTGACCAGTTCTTCGATCTGTGAAATGTCCGCCACATGGTCCGTCATGACAGGCTTTCAAAATGTCAAATATTTCATCTTCATGGACGCATCTCCTGATGTGCATATCTGCCCCTGTATGAAATAGGTAGCCCCCAATCCAAGAAAATCAGGTACTACGTTGCACGATCTGTTTTCGTTTATTAGGGGTAATATGCTTTGGTAATTTGCTTACTGCTAAATAATTCACAACATCAGCATAACAAGGTGTCTTGAAAGTAACGGCAAATAAATGTTCATCTGGAAATTGATCTTTGACTGCTGCTGCGTCCACTCGCTTTGGCATTCGTGAGAGAAAATCAGCTACAGGATTCTCTTTCCCAGGTCGATCTTTTATTGTGATGTCGAATTCAGCTAAGAATTCTTTTTCAGTAACAGTATAATTTAACTCGGTAGGAGACAAATTCTTGCTGATATAATAGATTGCATATGGTTTTTTGTCTTCTTCCTGCCTAAGGACTACTCCAATAGTTGTTTCCACAGCGTCTGATGAAATTTGAAATGGCAAGTCCCAATTTGGGCCTCTGAGCACTGGGGCTATTGACACAAGCTTTTTCAGATCCTCAAAAGCACAGTCGCATTTATCTGTCCAAACAAAATCAACATTCCCTTTCAGTGCATATAGAGGTGCAGCTATTTGAGAAAAATGTTCTATAAATCTCCTATAATAACCAGAAAATCAAAGAAAATTGTGTACCTCTGTCTGTGTGGTAGGAGTAGGTATCAACACAATTATTTGAATTTTGGCCGTATTCCAACTGCTAAGATATAATGACCTAGGATGACCCCTTCGGTCATCATCATATAGCACTTTTCATGGCTCAAGCAGAGCCTGGTGGCAATACATCGTTGCAGCACCTTTTCCAATGTGTCTAGTGCTGGGTCGAAATCATCTCCGTATGGTGTGAAATCATCCATGTATACTTCGAGCCCTTCATTTATTAAATCTGAAAAGATGCTGAGGATGGCCCTTTGAAATGTGGCAGGGGCATTTCATAGGCCAAAGGGTAGGACTCTGTAGGCAAATGTTCCCCAAGGACAGGTAAAAGTGGTTTTGTCCTGGTCTTCAAGGGCAATCTAAATCTGATTGTATCCACTGAAGCCATCCAAGAAAGAAAAGAATTTCTTTCTTGCTAATGTGTCTAATACTTGATCAATGAATGGAAGGGGAAAGTGGTCTTTCTGGGTGGCTTTGTTTAATTCTCTATAATCTACACAAATCCTCCACTTTCCATTCTTCTTTGGCACCACAACTAGCGGAGAGACCCACTTGCTATCGGAGATCGGATAAATAAAGTTTACATCCAAAAGTTTTTGTAATTCATCTTTCACAATGTCTTTCAGGTGAGGGTTGAGTCTCCGTTGGGGTTGGCGAACAGGTCTCGCATCCTTTTCTGTATAAATGTGGTGTGTACATAGCTGGGGATCGATTCCTTTCATGTCCGAATAATCCCATGCAAAAGCTTCCTTATATTTTCTCAGTAGTTGGACCAACTTCTCTTCTTGTTCAGGAGTCAGGTTATTATTGATGTTCAAGGTTTTTCCTGACTTAATCTCTATAGTTTTAGTATTTGAAACAGAGGTAGTGTGTATTGTTTGATCATGAGTGTCTTTGAGATGATCTTCTTCTAGTTCATTGTCAAATGTTGCCTCTATCATGTGACATGGTACGTGGGATTTGGATTCAGCTTGGTTAATGAAGTTGTTAATAACATCATCCTCTGTTTGATCTTTAAAATCGAGGGCATCTTCTATGGTTAATGGGGATCTAATGTTTTCGGTGAGGTATGATACAGGATGTTTGTTAGTTTTTATTATTGTTACACTTGGCTGGGCTGGAGGGTATAGGGCTAGATTCTTGATGTTACTCCCTCTAGTTATGGTCATACTGCCTTGTCGGTAGCCAATGTAAGCATTAGTGGTCGCAAGCCAAGGTCTGCCTAAAATCAACGGGTGTCCATTAAGTCAGTTTTTTGGGTTTATTATCAGAAAGTCAACAGGATATTCCTAGGAATCAACAAATACCATGACATCATGTAGTGTACCTTCTGGCCTAACCACTGATCGGTCAGCCAGTTCTAATAAGGTGGAGGTTGGTTCTACTGATGTAATGCCCAGTTTTTGACAAGTGGTGGTTGTTAAAATATTAATTGTAGCCCCTAAATCAACTAAGGCATTTGAAAAGGTTTGCCCATTGATTTGCACTTCCTGGGTCTTCATATTTGACAGGTGCTTCTCTCCCTGATAATAGATTAGATAGGGTGCCAACTACTTGGACTGTTGGGTTATTTGTTATTCTCCTCCTTGGTTTTTTTATACAGAGTTCTTTAATGGTTTTTGCATATATTGGGATATCTTGGATAGCTTGGAGGAGTGGGATTTTTATGTACAAATTCTTTAGTTCTCCCAGAATATCAAAGTCAGGATGTTCTATAGGGTGTGGTATGATTAATCATTCTGGGAATGGGGGAGAAGATGTGGTTGCTTGGTCATGAGTCTGTTGTCTGACCACATCTTCTTCTTGTAATGGTTGTTCTGCAGGTAACTAATTTTCAACTTGGGCATGTTTGTCTCCCTTGGTTTCTACAATATTCCCAGACCTTAATTGAAGGTCGTTGCACTCCCTTAGATCGATTTCTAGTTCTAGTGTTTCGATTATTTGAACGGATTGAACCGGTCTGTTATTTGGGTTCGGGTTGGGTTGGGCTGGAAGTTGCGGTCTTAAGTTGGACTAGGGATTTTGTTGTAGTGCTGGCAGTGTAGGTTGAGGGAGTGGAATGGTTCCTACTGGCTGATTCATCAGTCTTTGCCAGTTTGTCTGCCAGGCTTGACTCTGCGAAGTGGGAGGGGACCATTGTGTTGGATATGCATTGTTTTTCCAATATGGTGGAGCGTAGGGAAAATTAGGCCAATTAGATTGGCTTGTTTGGTTCGGCCATGGAGATGATGAAGGAAATGGTTGTTGTGACCAATTTGAGAAGGGAGGTTGATTTTGCCACATTGTATTATATTGCTGAGCATGATATTGCGGAGGCTGGAAAGAAGAAGATGGATCGGGGAACATACTTGATTGTCGCGACTGCCATTAACGGCGTTGATTAAGTAGGTACACCAGTTCTGGTTCTTCTTCCACTTTTTTGTATAGTTCTTTTAGACCAAGAAGTGAGGGACAGTTCTCTGTAGCATGGTATTTTGTACAAATAGCGCAGACTTGAACTGCATCTAGTGGGCACTCTTTTTGGCTGTGTTTATTTCTGCATCTGGGACATAATATTGCCAGATTTTGCTCTGCCTCTGCTTGTTTCTGTTTCGCTTGCATAATATTGAGCTGCGTTTTCAGAGTCCCCAATATATCAGTTTTGAAATTCTCCAATAAATTTCCAATTTCTGTGCGAGTTACTCCTTATCTAGAGATTTTGTTGTCCCTTGTGCTGCCTCGCGAACTCCTAATACATAAGTTAATAATGTCAGCAAAATTTTCTTGATAAATATCTCCTTTTCCCATAATATTTAGTGTTTCAACCCATTGTTCCTTCATGCCTTTAATTAATGTTGTTTTTAATACATTGTCAGGTAAGGGTAATGATGCATAAGGAGATCTTTGAAGATTATACTGAAAACGTTCAACATATTCTTCTAATGTCTCATTAGGTCTAGCTACCATCTGAAATATTTCATCTTTTAACTCTCTAGACCTACAATAATCCTGATATTTTTTTAAGAAAGCACCTTTCATCTGATCCCAGTCGTTTATGACACCTCCACCTAATCCCATAAACCATCGTAAAGCAGCCCCTTTCAATGTAGAGGGAAATAATTTCAGCTTTTGGGGATCAGTGGTATAGTCGTATCCTCTGCACAGCACATCAAATTCAAACAAAAATGCATCTGGATCTTCCAATGTTAGGCCATGGAATGTAGGGATGTGCTAGAGAGGAATGGCCTTCATAGGTGCATTAACTGCAGTATCTACAATGGGATATTGCAGTGTAGAGGTTTGGGGGGTTTGCTGGTTGTGGGCCATTTGGTCAAATATGTGCCAATAACCTTCTGGGATTTCTAGGAGGGTATTCCTAGGCTGGCTAGAAGGAGCAGGAATGGCCTTAACAGGAATGGCCTTAACAACACTTCCTTTGTCTAGGATGATGAGAGTTCCTTGTTGAATTAATGTTTGGGGGGATTTTAGCTCTTCAGGTTTTTCAGCTTCGTTCTGGATGATTTTTACAGCACTTCCCTTATCTGGGCTGCTTAATGGCTGAACTATTCCAAGAGGAGATTTTGGCTCTTCAGTTTCCCCTGTTTCTCCTCTTCCCTCGCAGAGATTACTAAGGTTCCCTTCTTGCAATGATTTTGGGCTAGAATTCTCAATTTCTTGAAAATCTTGCTCCTTTGTTTGGTTGTGCACCTCAGCAAAGGCTACAGATGGTGATCCTGTGGCCTGAAGGGAACTAGTAGGTTGTCTAGAAGCAGCTTTTCTAGGTCCTATTGAAGGTTGAAATTCTGCTTTTTTAAGGATTTCGTCTATAAAGGTCGATCGGCCAAGGGTCACCAACCCCTTAGCTTTATCAAGTTTGGGTAGTGGTTTAAGGTTTTTTTCAAGCTTTTTCTTCTTAGTCATGCACACCAATCAAATGCTGATTTATACCCAAAATAACAACAAATCAGCAGGAAATCAGGTGGGGGAGTAGGGCTGTTACATGCTTTGTACGCAGGTTCTTACCTTTCTTTTTTAAAACCCAACTCTCTCCTAGCAGGAACTTACACTACTCTCAAAAGAAACATATGGCTACACTCTTCCCCCACAACGACACCAAAATGTTGAGTAGTAAAAATGGTCTTTTTAACCTCTATTTACCCTACATTAATTATCAATCCAGGTACGATTTGTTATCTCAAGAGTGTACTCAGTCTGAGGCGGTCACTTGTCAAGAGTAATGCTAGTAGTATAGTGCTTTTACAAAAGTAAATAAATGTTGGAAACAAACTCTAAGTGTAATGGCAAGAAATTGAAATGCTTTATAACTAAATCATTCACTTAAGAAGCTACAGCAATCATCAGTCAAGGATGCAGTAATGATAACTCTTTCCTTTGTAAACTGATGCAAATGAAAAGCAATCAAAGAGAAGATCTTCAATCTGGGAACTGTACAGCAACAGTCAATGTTCACTACAGTTGCAGATCGTTCTGTTCACACCAAAGAAATTACTTGAAATGATAATTCAATTAACAGAAAAGGGAATAGCAACTAATCTATTGAAGAGATCGAACAGCAAAGCTTTAACTTACAAAAATGAATTAAGCAACAATCGTAATCTAAAGGAGTTGAGCAGCAATCTTTAACTAGTAATTGAATTGAACAGCAAACCAAGAATGGAACAAAAAACTTAAGTAAGTCTATGAAATATTGAACAACGAACTAAATCAAATGCAAACACACAGCGAATAATGGAGCCAGTAATCTTCGTTCAATGTAATAAGTATTAACCACAGTTATAAGGGAACAACAATTGTGGTTGTAATGAAACAATAATCTGAATGAACGACAATCACAATTATAGGTAAACCATGGCTAAATGAACAACAATACCAATCTGTAAATGAACAGCAATGTTACTCTGTAAACGAACAGTAATGTTAATCTGTAAAGGAACAACAATGTTATACAGTAATGTCAATCTGTAAAGGAACAACAATGCGATATGATTTCAGAATGAACAGCATAACATTTCAGTTGTGAATGATAACCTTACTATTCAAGTACGAGTTAAATATAACAGAGCCAGTAAATGAAATGTCAAGGAACAACAAATTACTGAATGAAGCAAGTAAAAGAAATCAAACCACAAATGACTTGTAATTGGAAAATAATGGTACAGAAAGCAAGTGATCCACTAGGGTCGGGCCCTTAGCCACCAAGGATGCACTGCTGCGATTACTCCAGAATCAGATGACAGAACAGCAACAAAGTTTATGTATTAATCATGAAAACAGAGTTACAGTAATCACTCTTAAAGAGACAATGATCAAAGTTCAGTTTGCAATAGCAAATTCTATAAAACAACAATAATCCGCCCCCTTGGGCTAGCAGCGCTGTCCCTTTTTATAGTGGCCAGGCGGAAATACCAAAGATACAGATATTCTTAAGGTAGCGATCCCTCAGGATCAAAGGATCCTGAGGGATTTGCCATATCGTTATCCTTCAGTTATCTCTTCGTCCTCTTGCGCTGATATGGCGTTTCTTCTTCCTTTTCTTGGCTCATGTGCTCCGATCTGGACTGCCTCATCTGGATGCGGTTCCCTGTCAAAGGGACAACAGTTTATTTTTCCTTGTCTTTTCCTCTGAAATGGTGATCTCCCATTTTCTTCATTTTCTACATAGAAAAAGGTAATAATTAGTCATCTTACGTTACTCAAAAATCTCTTTAACTTTATCATAATCCTTCATCATATGCCCATCTCATAATGTAAAGAAGTTATGAATTAAAGGAAAAGATAACGAAATAAGTGGCAATTACATACCTTTTCTAATGCTCAACACCCCACAAATATCCCCAAGTTTGTTGTTGGTGCAAGCTTCTTCCATGCATCTTTGGTCACATGGAAATATACCGATGACCCAAAAATCATGAAGTGACCAACATTTGGTCTCTTCCCTAATAAAGCCTCCTTTATTGTACTCATCCCAAGAATCTGATGTGGGCTTCTGTTCTACAAATAAACAATTGTATTTCATGCCTCAACCCACAAGTGTAGTGGTAGGCCCTGATCATGCAACATCTCCTGCGTTGCCCCTACAATGCTTTTGTTATTCCTTTCGGCCACCCCATTTTGCTATGGGTTATGGGGTGTCGTCAACTCCTATTTAGTCCCTTCTACCGCACATAATTTCTTAAACTCATTTGAGACATACTCACCACTGTTATCGCTCCTCGGATCTTTAACCTTCTTTCCAGACTCTTTCTTGACCAATGCATTAAATTCACAAAACTTTGTGAAAGTTTGATCTTTCTTCTGCATGAAAAATATCTATCATTTACGAGAAAAATTGTAAACAAATATAACATAATACCTATGTTTTGTCGTGGATTCTGTCGAGAATGGTCCACACACATCTAAATGGACTCACTCTAGAATCGCTTGTGCTCGATTGTCTCTATCGTGAAAGGAACCTTCGATGAATTTTCCCAAAGTACACCCCTTGCATGTATCAACTTTCTCTAGCGTACCTTTGGGAAGACCGGTAGAAATCTGCTACATGATTTTCAAATCCCCATGATGCAAATGACCCAACTGCCTATGCCACAACTCACCGATGTCTCAGCTCTACACCTTTTTTGCTTTCGTTCTCAAGGCAGCACAATCTTCTGCCTCCAACTTGTAGAGATTCTTCACCTTAATCCCTATCCTTGTTACCTGCCAATGGATATGTGATGAAGGAATGCCTTTCCTTCACTAAATATCAAACCATAGTCTCTATGCTCTAGCATGGCAATGGATACCAAGTTCTTCTTCAACCCGGGAACATACATAACATATCTCAAGGTGAGAGGAGCACCCAACTCCCTCTGAAAGGTAACCGTACCCAATCCAGTAGCACTATACCTCTTGTCATCACCCATCTTGATATGCATATGGAGATCCTTCTCCTCCAGGTCACTGAAGAGCTCCTTGTTTCCAGTCATGTGGAATGAAGATCCATTCTCTAGGTACCATACACTACCCATCATTGATGACGCCAACATGCAATGAAGGTAAAGTCCAATTCGAATTGAGAAGAAAGAGCCTCACCCACTACTCCTCCTAAGGACTTCTTCTTGGACTTCTTAAGTGAACAATTTGTAGCAAAATGTCCCATCTCATGACAATGAAATCACTTTACTTTTGACATGTCATTCTTCTTGCTTCCTTGGAAAGATTCCGATTTGGAATGGGACACCTTCCCCTTCCCTTTCTTTGCATTAACCGCTAAGGCACAATTTTCCTCATCATTAGTCTTTGATGAGGAACCGTCTTTGGTGTTCCTTCTGATCTCTTCCTACATCAAATCTTACCACAGTCGTTCCTAATATGGAAGCTTCTCCCTCCCATTGACAGAGTCCTGATAACTATGCCAACTCTTGGGGAGTCCTAGAAGAGTTAGGCTCGCCATATCATCCTCAACAACGATAATCCCAACACTTCCAAGCTCATCTCGACAATGAGTGAACTTGGTCAAGTATTTCTGAATCGAGTCGCCCTTATCCATCTTGATCTTTCTAAGTTTTTACTTCAGTGCCAACTTGTTATGGTCATTGTTATTCTGAAACAGGTCCTTCAATGTCTTCCACATTGAGTATGGAGTGCCATGGAGACTCGAGATAATGTCGTCTCGAACTCCCTCAAGAATAATACGCCTCGCTTTTGCCACACACTTATTCTATTCAACAAGATCATTAGCATCTGATGTTGGTGGCTTAGGAATGTCTTGATCAATGAATTCCTTGAGGCCATTGTCCTCCAGCACTGCTTCCATCTTTTCCTTCCATTCTATGTAATTCGAGGTTCCTTCCAACGCATACTCGAGTATCAAACCGTAGAGAGCCATTTTTCGATCCTGAAGTATGAATTGCAAATTCTAATTTCACCTGTAACCCCAAACTCAAAATCTCCTCTAGTATACTTTCTTTGGCTCCTATGCCATGTATATTTTCCTGTAGATTCAACAACTCATGTAATTTTCTAAAACACAAGACAAGAATCTACTCTACTTTCAATAGTGGAAACCAATAGATTGATGAAAACAATAATCAACAAGAGGAAGATAATCAATCGCACATAACACAATATTTCTCTGGGGAAAGAAACTGCTCAAAACCCCGACTATCTATATTGCATTAATCAGAAATCCAAGATGAAAATACAATGCTTGTTCTCACTAGAACAATCCCTGCACAAGTATAATCAACTCTCTGCCTCACAAGCCCACTCTAGCCAACACTTAGCCAATTCTGCTACCTTCCAAGCCCCTATTTCCTTGCGCAATTCCTAAGAGAATCAACCCATATTTATTTGGGAAATTCTTCTTCTAAAACTGCGCAATCCAAACTTAGGTCCATAACTGATTGCATGCATGATCTGTACAATTCGGAAAATCATACAACTGATAGTACATTGTCCCTGCACTCTAGTCTCAACTGGGTCTTTCTCTAAACTGACATGCAAGAGTTTATTTTGAGTGAATCTCCAGTTAGCTGGAGTAGCACTGAGGATGCACCAGCGCACCAACTCACTACTAGACCTCTACTAGTTCCACAAATAGTTAGAACTAGTTTAACTAACCATAACTTAGTCAAACTGAGTTATCTAATTACAACTCAAATAAACTCATCCCAGACTCCTAAAATTTAGGGATCACACATACATGACTACATAAATACTTCCAACTCTAAATTCCTGCGTTAATTAAGTTAATTAAACTTAATTAACTATTTACAAGTTTCTATTAGAATAGAATTCGATTTTAATTCACAATTTAATTCAAGGACAAATTAAACTGGAATTTCTTGTTTCCATTTCTCAACATTAAGGAGGGAAATACTAGCTTTGAAAACCAAAATAAAATGTATAACAATATTCTCACAAAATTGGGTTACATAGACATAAATCAAACATATAGACTAGAACATGTTATTGTACCATAAATAGATATTACATATAGGGATCGAGAAACAAAACCAACGAAAATGGATCACATTGACATCTTCATTACTATGAAAGTTTGCAATAAATAGATGAATGTGCACATTGTAATGTACCTACCTACTAATGAGGGTGTTGGGAGGATGTTACAACCAATTTGCTTAATTTCCAATCAATAAAATTCTAATAGGAGAAAAAACATCAATCAATCAAGATAATTAATCATCATTTGAATGAAAATCAAGCGAATGAAATCACACTTACATGAAACACTCCAATAACTTGAATGACCATTAAAAGGAATTTTTCTTCAAACAATGATGGATTCTTAAAAGGGAAGGGATGCATTTTACATGACTACACCACCTATAAAAATATGCTCTTTGAGATCCAAGGACACCCCTAGAATAGAGCCCCAAGGTAACTCGGGCATTCACTCTTATGATCATTTAAATTGGAAATAATATCTCCCTCAAGCAAGATGCATTAGAGAGAAAGGTTGGATGCATCAATGTTCAAGTGGACTTTGGTTCTCTAGTAGCATTTATGATCCATAGTTTAGAAGCATCAAAGAAGTGAGATACATAGAAGAACAGAAGGAAGTTCAACTTGTATAAGTTTTTAATATTCCACATTGTTGATTAAACATGACACTAAGTAATATTCTATGTAGTTTTTACATTGTAAAATCCTACTAATAAATGACATGCATACTCCATTTTTCCTAACAATTTTTCCAAAACAAGTTTCTCTAGGGTAAGAGTCCATGATTTCAATGGTGCATTTTTTGCTATAATTCTTGTGGATAATTTGAAAGTACTAGTCCTAGTATGTAATCTCTAACCAATAAATAAAAGTATCATTGTATTTTATGTATCACTATTCATATAAAAATAAATACATAATAAAGACCTATTGTGATGACCTATTTATCGAAGTATCCATGACAATTTATTTATATTATGGCATCAAGGTAGTGTTTTGGGTCTATGGAAGGTGTAAGACATTCACCATGTATAAATAATTCAAGCGAGTTGAAAGATTGTAATCAATAGATTTAAGTGGAGAATGAAGTACTAAGAAATACAATCCAAAATTTGGAAGAGGAAATTGATGGGTTGAAAACCAAATTGGACAACAACAAAAAAATTCCTCATTAAATCCCTAGATGTAGATTAATACATGAAGTAATTTATGAGAAATGGGGCCTTCCATCCTTAGCTAAATGAACTATCTTGAGGAAGAGATTAAAAAATGTATAGAGAAGCGAAAAACAAAAAAATACAAATAAAAATAAAAATAAAATAAAAATACAAATACAAATACAAATACAAATACAAATAAAAATAAAAATAAATAAAAAAAACTTGGAAAATCTCTAAGGAACTATTGAATAAATGGATGGGAGCAAATCCTTCCATATCTACATTGAATGCACAAACCTTGATTGAGACAGAAAAAGTCAACACCTTTCTGAATTTCCTTACGCAAACTATTGAATAAATGGATGGGAGCAAATCCTTCCATATCTACATTGAATGCACAAACCTTGATTGAGACAGAAAAAGTCAACACCTTTCTGAATTTCCTTACGCAATTTAATTCAATAGATGATTCATTTAATAATTTTTAATTTCACACTAAAATTATAGCCTCAAGATTGTTTGAAAAAGAGCTACAATGACAAAGAACTTGACAATAAATACTAATTAAGAATAAATTCCAGAGGGGTTGTGATAAGGCCTTGATACACAAGTATTGGATATTTTGGGAGCACCATGGAAGAATGATATTGGATATTTCTCGAGTGTAGTAAGTTTTTTTACCAAAACGAAGAGGCATCCACCTCCATTACACCATAACATGTTCAAATGAGGTAGTAACACCATTAAGGCCACTATTATGGAGACCTAGAAGGAAAAGTAGAATGATTGCAATATAAATAAAGGGAAACAATTCAAACAAGGGCAAACACATCTTCCTATGGCCAAAGAAGATGAATATACTTCAACTCTTTGGCAAACATTCTAAAGGGAAAAGATATCTTCAACAAAGAATCAAAGGAGAACAAGTTGTAGCTTCAAAGAGAAAAAACCAATGAAGGTACACAAGGATTCCTATTGTTTCTTATAATTGTAAAAAAAGGACGTTTAGCTTACTATTGGGATCTATATTCAAGTTGTTATTCAATTGTAATAAAATATTAAGTAGCCAAAGGTCACTCTTGCAATTGTGTTGAAGAGTAACACAAAACGAGCAAGGATTACATAAAGAAAATTTGCAATGATTTCAAGTTCACTGGGCATTGGGATGGAATTTGGTGGAAATCCATCCAAATCTTATCCCAAGAATCATAAAGAGAGATCAATAAAATTATGGCAACCAAGATCAAGTGGGAAATTGGTAAACAATGTACGAGTCACATACATGGCAATAGTAGAAGAATAAATTGAGATTTTAGAGATGAAAGCAAGCAACTCAAAGGCTTCTAAACTCAAAACCTTAGAGGTTAGTAGTGGAAGAAGAAACTAATATTTTTGAGACAAAATAAAGCAACGCAAAGACTTCTAAAATTGTAGCCTCACTTGTGCTACAATGTACACATGGTAAGAAATATTGCTTATATTATTGGGTAAATAATTTGAAAGTTATTCAAGAATAAGCTTGAAGGATACCCAAATCCAAGAGCAAGGGCTAAATCGCTAAGATAAGCCAAAGTCAAGATCTTAATTTAAAAGCTAGAGCCAAGAGTCAGAGCCATAGTCTAGACCCCAAAGCTTGGAACCAAAGCCCAAGTTTTTACATTATTTAGTTTTGAGAAACCAAAAATATCAATAATAGAGAATTATGACCCAAAATGGATCACTATAATGTTTCTTCACTTGTGGTATCCTCTTGGAGTGGGAAAACTAGATTAATGAACTTGTTTGCACCATTATGAGTTATGTGATTTTTGGTCTAAAAATTTTAGGGCCATTTAGGGACCTTAAACTTGATCCGGATTTAAATAGGAATGCAAAAAATTATAGATATAATCATAAATACAAAGATGCAGTATAAATAATAGTTCATTTCATTAATATCAAATACTGAAATATGCTTACAAACATAATGGAAATAAGACTAGCTCGGGCAATGGTAGCTTATCTCTGAGAAGAGATGTGGCGGCTACATGCCTCTGAACTATATTACAATGAGGCTCAAAGGCCTATTTAGTGTTGAAAAACAATGGAAAACCCTAAACATCCAAAAAACTAACCCTAGGAGATGAAGCGCCAAACTATGGACCCCGTTTGGGTAAATTGGTACATCAACTTCCCGGGTTCGTAACTTTGGCATACGATCTTCTTTTGACATGCAAAATACCTCGTTAGAAAGATCTATCCAAGGACTACAACTTTTGAGTGAGCAAAATGGGTCTGTGGACCCATGTTTCTCCTAGTTTTCCCAAAGAACGTCGTTTATGGCCTCAAAACGGCTCCGGAAGTTCAAGACCCGAAAAATTGCCAAAAATAGTAAATTGTGCTACAAATAAGGAAACTAAAAAACTAAAAGAAAAAATGGTGGGGGTCCAAGTGGAATAGGTGGGTGCCCACCAATATCCACCAGGATCATTCCTCCCCACTTAGGAAGCAATGGTCCCAATTGCATTGATTTCCTCCATGAGATGAGGAAACTTCTGTTGAACTTGGTCCCTGGTGAGCCACTTGCCCTGGTGAAGGAGTTGGTCTACTTTGACAAGTCGATATAGTTGGATCCTTTGCTTTCAGGTGTTCTTGATCTGCGTGTCCATGATTTTATCAGTTGTGGCCTATTCCATGCAATCGGGATTTAACTCGGTAGGTTTGAGTTGTTTTGCAATGTCTGATGTGTCTAGCAATGGTGGGAAGTATGGTCGAAGGCGGTCCACATTGAACATTGGGTGCAAGCCAAGGAATGGGGGAATGCTAAGCTCAAATGCATTGTCTCCCACAACCTTGGTAATGGTGTAAGGACCATATCGGAGTGGTCTGAGTTTCTGATGGGCTCTGGTAAGGCATTCCTTTTGCAAATGCAACCAAAATTTGTTTCCCACCTGAAACTTGTGTGGCATCGATGTTGATCATGTCGTTGCTTGTAGTTGGCATTTGATTTCTCCAGAATGTCATGTACCTGTTGGCAGATATGTTGGATGTGTTGAATGAAGTTGTTTGCCTTATCGGTTTCGGACTGGACATGAGCCGAATCTGCTTGAGTAGCTGCAAATGGCATGGCCACATCAATGGGACATAGTGGCTGGAATCCCAAGCCCACCTGAAAGGGGTTGTGGCCAGTCGAGCTGTGGAGAGCCCAGTTATAGTTGTGTTGGACATAGGGGAGGTTCTCATCCCATGTGTGTGGATGCTTTGAGTTGTACATGCGCAGAATGTGTACAATCATCCTGTTGATGACCTATGTCTGGCCATCATTTTGGGGATGGAAAGTTGTGGACTTAGTGAGCCTGATGTCCAGCATCAACCAGAGACTGGACCAAAATGCATTGAGGAACCAATATGCTTACAAACATGATGGAAATAAGACTAGCTCGGATGATGGTAGCTTATCTCTGAGAAGAGATGTGGCAGCTACATGCCTCTGAACTGTCTTACAATGAGGCTCGAAGGCCTATTTATTGTTGAGAAAAAATAGAAAACCATAAACATCCAAAAACCTAACCCTAGGAGATGAAGCGCCAAACTATGGGCCCCGTTTGGGTAAATTGGTACATCAACTTCCCGGGTTCGTAACTTTGGCATACGATCTCTGTTTAACACGCAAAATACCTCGTTAGAAATATCTATCCGAGGACTACAACTTTTGAGAGAGAAACATCAATCCATCAACTCATGTTACTCCCAATTTTCCAAAAAAAACGTCATATAGGGCCTCGAAACAGCTCCGGAAGTTCAAGACCTGAAAAACTGCCAAAAATAGTAAATTGTGCTACAAATAAGGAAACTAAAAAACTGAAAGAAACAATGGTGGGGGTCCAAGTGGAATAGGCGGGTGGCCAATAATATCCACCTGGATCATTCCTCCCCCCTTTGGAAGAAATGGTCCCCATTGCGTTGAGTTCCTCCATGAGATGAGGAAACTTCTGTTGAACTTGGTCCCTGGTGAGCCACTTTCCCTGGTGAAGGAGTTGGCCTACTTTGACAACTCGATATAGTTGGATCCTTTGCTTTCAGGTTTTCTTGATCTACGTGTCCATGATCTGATCAGTTGTGGCCTATTCCATGCAATCGGGATTTAACTTGGTAGGTGTGAGTTGTTTTACAATTTCTGATGTGTCTAGCAATGGTGGGAAGTATGGTCGAAGGTGGTCCACCTTAAACACTGGGTGCAGGCCAAGAAATGGGGGAATGCTAAGCTCAAATGCATTGTCTCCCACATCCTTGGTAATGGTGTAAGGACCATATTGGAGTGGTCTGAGTTTCCGATAGGCTCCGGTAAGGCGTTCCTTTTGAAAATGCAACCAGACTTTGTCGCTCACTTGAAACTTGTGCGGCACCCGATGTTGATCATGTCGCTGCTTGTAGTTGGAATTTGATTTCTCCAGAATGTCGTGTACCTGCTGGCGGATATGTTGGATGTGCTCAATGAAGTTGTTTGCCTTATCGGTTTCAGATTGCACATGAGCTGAATCTTCCTGAGTAGCTGCAAATGGCATGGCCACATCAATGGGACATAGTGGCTGGAATCCCAAGCCCACCTGAAAGGGGTTTTGGTCAGTCGAGCTATGGAGAGCCCGATTATAGCTGTGCTGGACATATGGGAGGTTCTCATCCGATGTGCGTGGGTGCTTTGAGTTGTACATGCGCAGAATGTGTACGATCATCCTGTTGACGACCTCTATCTGGCCATCATTTTAGGGATGGAAAGTTGTGGACTTAGTGAGCTTGGTGTCCAGCATCGACCAGAGACTGGATGAAAATGCACTAAGGAACCAATATGCTTATAAACAGAATGGAAATAAGACTAGCTCGGGCGATGGTAGCTTATCTCTGAGAAGAGATGTGGCAACTACAGGCCTCTGAACTGTCTTACAATGAGGCATGAAGGCCTATTTATTGTCGAGAAACAATGGAAAACCCTAAACATCCAAAAACCTAACCCTAGGAGATGAAGCGCCAAACTTTGGGCCCCGTTTGGTTAAATTGGTACATCAACTTCCGGGGTCATAACTTTGGCATACGATCTCCGTTTGACACGCACAATACCTCGTTAGAAATATCTATCCGAGGACTACATCTTTTGAGTGAAAACCATTAGTCCATGGACCCATGTTGCTCCCAATTTTCCCAAAAAACGTCGTTTAGGGCTTCAAAAAGGCTCTGGAAGTTCAGGACCCGAAAAACTACCAAAAATAGTAAATTGTGCTACAAATAAGGAAACTAAAAAACTGAAAGAAATAATGGTGGGGGTCCAAGTGGAATAGGTGGGTGGCCACCAATATCCACTTGGATCAAAACTACATCTTTTTTTATGTATGAATTAATTATTGGAACTTTCACTATCATGGATCTCATAGAGATATTTCCAACAATGCATCATACATTTCAACACCCATGAGAAAATTTATATCCATGACAAGTTGACAAATTCAAGGATGATTAATCTTGAAAATTCCAAGGGAAGTTGAGGAGGATTAAAGAACTATAAACCGATCTCTACCTCCTTGGGTGATTAAAAGCTAAAAGAAGGAGAGGTATGAGCATTGCTATTTAAGTGGACCTTAGTTCTCTTGATGAATTTTTGTTCCATAGCTAAGTAGACCCTAAGAAATGTGTTAGACACATGAAAATGTAGATAAGCATGGAATACAATTCATTAAAATGATAACATAAAATGCATGGTTTATGACCTTTGGATTCATCTTCCAAGGTATCTTGGATTCTCAATGGCAATCCCTATTCCCTTGAGACTTCTCATATTCCATCAAGTGAATAATAAAAAATTAGCATAAACCTTACGAATTATGTTTTCAATATTATTCACCTTAATTTGGAAGGTATGTATGTGATTCCAAGCAGAGAACTCAAATCTAAAAGTGGAAGGCTATGAATGGCTTAATGTGCTCTCTGAATCTAGTGAATCTGTAATGACCACAAACCAAAAGGCTAGCAGAAGCTAGAGTGTTCTATTTTATGATGTTTTAAGGAAGACCGCAAACTCTAGAAATTGGGTCTAAGACTTAGTTGGTATTTGATCATTTCCTAATGTGGCTAGAAGTTGATACTTTTTTCTAATTAGAAGTTCTCTTTAATGGTGATTTGAAGATATCCAAAAAATTTGGAACTTGTCTCTAAGGCTCAACAATTACAAAAACATGTCCTAATTTTATTAGAAGTTGATGTCTTCTATTCAATGGAAGTGCTCACAAATGGTGGTTTGAAAATTATCACAAACTAATGTTTACGAAAAGTTGTAATTCTTCTACTAAATGGTGATTTAAGGAAGAAAGAAAACCAATTCACACTCATGGCTCTAACCCTGACTCTAGCTACAACTCTAGCTTTTGTCTTGAGGCTCTAATTCTTGCAGTGGTTCAGGATTGTTTGTTCATACTCAATTGATAAGACTTCAAAACCTAAAGTCTAATTATCAATCATTGTTATTATTCTCCCTATCAGATACAAGGTGAGAAGATGAAAATATTTCACTATAAGATGTGTTAATACTTGAAAATGGAGATCAAAATACTAATTCTCCATATGGCCAATTCAATGAAAATATTGGAAAACTCAACAAATGGGGGTTTTCACTTCTAGCAAAAGTGCACCCTTTTACAATGTAATTCAAATCAATTTCAAAAAATACACGAAAAAAAAAACTAATTGCAAGTTAAAATTATTCTTGATGTTGGGGTGGAATTACTTTGTCGTTATTGTTTGAAATCAAGAAACATTTATATTTCCTTTGAAATGTGTCAATTAAACAATCTTTCTACTCACCCACTAGTGCTCGAGATATTGCACATTGTCAATGTGCCCCTGCAATATCATTTTCTTTTTCCCACATCTTGAATTCCATACTCTCACCACCTTCTTGGTTTCCCATATACAACAAAGGTACCAAGATCATTCATAATATATATGTCAAGCCCATAATCACACTTCAAAGTTGTTTTCAATTGCTTAGAGAGAACTGAGATAGGGAAGACATGATACCATATAATATGCCAGGGCTCATGATCATCATCCCACATAAGATAGGGAAGAGATGATACCATATAATCTGCCCATAAATGTTGTGACTCGTGATCATCATCCCACACAAGTGGTTGCTTTCCATAAGTCAAACCATTGAAATCCATAAGCCAATAATTAAGAAAATGGTAGAAATAATAACGCATAAAAGAAAATCATTGATCCAACATCTAATCCATACCACAGAAATTGAAAAACCCACACCGGAAATGGAAAATAGATACCACACATGGGAAAATGTCTAGTGTCAATCAAGTAGACGAGAATTAACTCAATCGTGTGTGAAAAGAGATGCAATAAGGAGAATACCAATGGTAGAGATAATGAGGAGAAATCCAAACAAACTCAGTATAGATTGAGATTGCGGTGGCACTCACTATCATTGCCTCTGCAGGGGCTGGCACTGTGGGTATCAAGTATCAACTACGACCGTGTGACGATTAGTTTTCCCTCGACTTCCAAGGGGAAAAGGTTTACTTTGTTGGTGATTTTTTAATTTTAAATTAGGAGATTCCAACGTATGCTCATAACTGAGGGAGCCCACTCCATAGGTTCCAAGACCATAGACCACAGAGAAGAGCTTCATCTTTTAAACTGCGTTGGTGATTCCAACGTGAGAATGCAAACTGACATAGAGCTGGATTTGGCTTGAGATCGTTCTGTATTTTGGCCAAGGAAAAAAATCTCTAAAAATTGGTGATTGGTGATCGAAAAGATAGCAAGGTTTCTTCAACGCACATAGAGCATGTAGAGATAGGCACTTAGAGTTGTGCACAAGCACATAAATCAGAGGACAAAAGTAAATGAACGCAAAAAGGGTTATAAGTAGAGCACGTAAAATGGGTGTTGAACAAAGTAGACACAATAAATAGAGATAGAAAATATGAGGAATAAATATCAGATTAACGGGTTCATAATAATTGTAGAGATGTTTTTGAGCGGGAATAATGAACTTCAAAATGGAGGCCTCTCGTGATTCCTATAGTGATTCATAATTTAAGAAAAATTATTTCTGATAAATCACATCAAGGGTGGACGTGTTTTCAACCCTATTGAAGTTCATCATCATGAACTCTAATACCATTGTTAGAGTCAGAGACTCTTAAAAATGTAGATGATCGTAGAATGCATGGCATTAAAATAATATATTATTGGATACTAATATGACAATTTATATTTCTTTGAGACTCTTTGTAATCTTCAAATGAAGGTTACAAATTTCCATAACCCTTTTGGATTATATTTTTAACAAAACTAAAATTGAAATAAATAGAAAAACATACGAAAAATATTTTATAAAAAATTGCAATATGGGTTAATATTAATTAAACTCTATACTGAAAACTTTTCATTTTAATTTTTGTATTGTAATCTTGATAAAAGAAGCCAGACATATTTCTTCATTTTAATGAAGTTTTTCCCATATTGTTTTTTCTAGAATAAAATATTATGTTTATGGTTTCTATGGTTTTTGTGTTGAAAAATGTATTGTCAATGATCATAAAGCTAGGGGGAACCTAAGAAGTACCTGGGACATAAGATAGATGCATATCAAAGTTACAGGGAGATCCTTTATGAGGATTATAATGCCTGAAGGCCCTTATATATATATATATATATATATATATATATATATATATTGACACAACCATAGCCACAAGTCTAGCCGACATTAAGGAAGTGCATGTATTCATACCAAATTTCTATAAATAAGAGTTTTGAATGCAATAGAGAGAGAAAGCATGTGATGTGGCAAGTGTTCTATAGTGAGCACAAGGTGTGATTTGAGTCACAGAGGAGAGGTGTAGAGGATCGAGGACATGGAGAATCATGTCTCAACGAAGGGATAGAAGGACGAATAGGTAGTTCAAGGCGCAAAATAAAAATTAAGTTAAATTTTGGAAAACCGTCCAATATTCTTATAATGTGGAAAAGGTTGTAAATCACTTTATTTTTGGCCACCTTCCGTCAGTTATCGAACAGTTAATTTGACGATAGTAGATGGTCCTTCTACCGGACCCTCAACATATCAGGAATTTTTACAAAGGCTTGGCTCTATAAAATAATTGATTCCTCACTATACTAGCTCTCAATCACAACCCTTGGTGATAAGGTGCTTAAGGTTTAGCACCTAAGGGATAACCTCCCTCGACCTATTAACATATCATTCTTTTACCAAAAATGTGTGGCTAGCGAAAATTCACCAATATCTTGATATAATAGTTCTTGATCACAACTTTAGTCACATGGGATCATATCACTATATCAACATTTTAATGAAAAGCGAAGACTTGTGGATTTCCAATATTATGAGTCTGGTAGTTCCTAGTCACGATGGGGCTTCAAGCTTAGAACCTAAGGGCTAAGCACCCTCTATATATCACGATATCAACATTTCAACAAAAAGCAAAGGCCCAAGGAATAAAAGATATTGTGGTGTATTGTCTCCTGGTCACAACACTAGTCACATAAGTATTATGTTAAAGAACCAAGGGTTTAAATCCCTCGACATATTGACAAACCAGAGGATTTAGAGGTGCAATGAACATTGAATCCTTTGATATCCCAATATCTTGGTGTCTGGGCTCGTTAACTAACAACGAATTTACCAACAACTGACAAAAATAGTTTTTGTCGTCCATACCCCAAAGGTCTTGGTTTTGTAAGTGATTTTAGATATAACAGTTTGAGGATTTATTCGATATTCAGATATAACAATTCTTGGATGTGTTATATGAGCATTTGTTGTGGTGCTAAGGCTTATAAGAACTAATATGTAGAAATTTGAATTAAAGGGAGCTTCGAGGTTTCGAAGAATCATAAGCACTTGGTTGTATGTATAAGAATCAAGTTACAATAGTTGCACTGAAGGGAGTTCCTGTATGTTAAGCAATTATAAATGTGTTGGTAGTAGCATAGTGCAGAGAAACATGTGGGTTATTAGTTGAGCTCGAAGGTTGTAGTATGAATACAAATAAATACTACATGAAGTTAAAGTTCTTAAATAAGCGCTATATTTTGGAGGTGGTTTGAAGGAATCACATGTTCTAACAGTTTGAAAGAAGAGTTAATTCGGACAACTCGAGTTAAAGGAAGCACTTATTCTAATAGTTCAAGTTGAACAGAAATTAATAATGATATAATACAAGTAATTATACAAAGGTAAAGGATTGAATAGGTAACTAGTGTGAATCATTGTAGAGAAGAATTCAGAACAACATAATGAACCTCTAAAGAATAAGACTACAAAGTAGAAATCAAAGAAGCATAGTGGCTCCCAGAAGAATAAGTTTACAAAATATATAATAGAGGGGATTGGTTTCTCCTATAGGTTGGATCCTACCAAAAAAAAAAAAAAGAGAATTGGTGCCTCCTGTTGGTTGGTGTTTGCAAATAAGAAGAGATTGGTGTCTCCTCTAGGTTGGTGCCTACAAATTGTTAAACTATAACTCGATTTTGTTATCCCAGGCATGTTTTGTGTGGGCCATCTCACGGAGTATGTGTCCGAACAATCCAAAGTCTCGATAGTTGGCTCTTCCTAACCGTGCACGTAAGATAACAAAATTTTCCAGATTGGAAAGGTGGCCACCTGCCAAGTCCACCTGGACCCTCACCATTGTCTTTCTCAGCATTTTCAGTTTCCTTAATTGTAGCACAACTTACTATTTTTAGCAGTTTTTCGGGTCCTGAACTTCTGGAGCCGTTTTGAGGCCCTAAACGACGTTTTTTTGCGGAATCCAGGGGCAACATGGGCCCATGGAATGGACCGATGTTGCCCGTTCCAACAATGATAGTGCTCGGATAGATCTTTCTAATGAGCTATTGTACGCGTCAAACGGAGATCATATGCCAAAGTTACGACCCCGGGAAGTTGATGTACCAATTTACCCCCAAACGGGGCCCACAGTTTGGTGTTTCATCTCCTAGGGTTAGGTTTTGGAATGTTAAGGGTTTTCCATTGTTTCTCAACAATAAATAGGCCTTCGAGCCTCATTGTAACACAGTTCAGAGGCATGTAGCCATCACATCTCTTCTTAGAGATAAGCTACCATCGCCCTAGCTGGTTTATTTCCATTTCTGGTTGTAAGCATATTTCAGTATTTTCCATTAATGAAATGAAGTATTATTTCCGCTGCATCTTTGTGTATATGGTTATCTCTGTGATTTGTTGCGTTCTTGTTTAAATCTGGATCAGTGGTATCAGAGCAGTCTGCTTTTTCTCTGTTTTTCTTTGCATGTCCCCAACAAGGTCGGGATATAAGGAGTTAGGGCTTGAACTGGTTCAACCTTTGCAAGACCAGCCTCGCAAATCTCGACGGCCTCCCATGGCGGACGAGAAGAAAGACGAGGGGGCAGGAGATCCCATCAAAATCTTGCTCGAAGAAGCCCTCGAGCGACAACAGAACGCGATGATGGACAGCTTTGCACAGATCCTTCAGCGGCTACCCAGAAGCAACGCATCGGCTTCCAGCAGCTACTCTGGAAACGCCACACCCTTTAAGGTACAAGTTAATTTTGAAATCCCCATATTCGAGGGTCAGATAGACGCAGATGCCGTAGATAAATGGTTAAATCTGCTAGAGGGTTATTTTTGTGTTCATGAATTTTCGAGTCGGGAAAAGATTGTTTTTGCTCTTCTCAAAGCAGCCCCCCACGTCAAGGACTGGTGGGAAACCTACTGCGAGCAGAAGGATGAAAGTACTGGCTCACTATTTTCAGCCGCACCCACCTGGGATTCGTTCCGGGATGCCATCAAGGAGCAGTACTACCCTGTCGGAAGCTATGAGGATGAATACATAAAGTGGACCACGCTGCGGCAGGGAAGGGACCAAGACGTGCCGGAGTTCACCAATCTTTTCCATACCCTTCGCACAAAGTTGGGTATCAACGATTCGGAGCAACATTTGATACTCAAATACCGTGGCTGCCTGCACAAGTACATCCAGGAAGAAATACAATTCCTAAACATCCCCTCGCTCGACGCAGCATACCGATATGCCGTCAAGGTCGAGCAGAAGTTTAAACAAAAGAAGCGAGACTTTGGATCTGCGAATCCAAAGCAAGGGAAAGGTGCCCCTAAACCACAGAACAAAGGACAAAGCCAAGGCGGGACAGCCCAAGACAACCAGCCGAAGCCACAAGCAAAGAACAGCGCCGCGAAGCCGAGAAAGGACACTGGAAAATGGTGCGAGTTCCATAAGAGCTCCACTCACAACACAAGTGAGTGTCGGGCCAAGCAGTCACTGGTGGCTGAGCTAAAGGTTTTAGAATCAGATGCATGTTCCGACTCTGAGTCAGAACCCGATAAGGGGTATGAAAAAGGGAAGCAGATCATTGATGCGGATCCCAGCGCCATTGTTGCTACCGCAAAGATCCAGAAAAATGAACCCGAAGATCCAGAGGAGGAGGAGCCTCTCTTCCACTCCCAGATGTGGGTAGAGGGCTCCCCGATACAGTTCATTGTTGATAGCAGGAGTCAAAAGAACCTCATTTCGGCAGAGGTCGTGAAGCGGTTGGGCTTACCGACCACAACACATCCACAACCATACACCATTGGGTGGCTTCACCAAGGACGAGATCTTCGCATGAGCCAGCAGTGTCGCCTTCCATACAACATCAAGCCCTTCACGGATGAGGTATTCTGTGACATTGCTCCCCTTGAAGTTTGTGATGTATTACTAGGACAACCATACTTGTGGAAGCGACATGCTGTGTATGAATCAAGGCCCCGTGCTGTTATTATTACATTGGGAAATAAGTTGTTCAGGATACCAGAGGTAGCACCACCTGCCGCCATCTCTTTGATTACTGCAAAACAATGCAGTAAGATCATTTCCAAAACCAGGAAATTTGTTTTCCTGATGATACGCCCTCAAGGAAAGAAGAAGACAGTGGCAGCGGCCTCCAAACGGGGTCCCTCTGCACGACAACTACAGATGGACAAGGTTGTGGAGGAGTACGAGCACATCTTCACCTCCCCGGCAGGGGTTCCTCTGCACTGTCAGGTCAAGCACTCCATCGATCTGACCCCAGGTGCACTGCTACCCAATGGACCAATTATCGGCGCTCCGTTCTGGAGAACAATGAAATCAAGAGGAAGATTCAGGAGCTCCTGCAAAAAGGTCACATCCGTCCAAGTTCATCGCCCTGTGGGAGCCCGATCGTGTTGGTACAGAAGAAGGATGGGACGTGGAGACTCTGTATTGACTATCGGGCGCTGAACAAGATCACTGTCCGTAATAGGTACCAGATCCCGCGGATTGATGACCTCCTAGACCAACTAAAGGGGGCGAAATATTTCAGCAAGATCGATCTGAAGTCAGGATATCACCAGGTACCAATCGAACCCTCCGATGTGTGGAAGACTGCCTTCAAATCCAAGGAGGGCCTCTTCGAATGGTTGGTCATGCCTTTCGGATTGACGAATGCTCCTGCAACCTTTATGAGGCTAATGGATGACATCTTGCGGCCATTCACCAACTCCTTTGTAGTAGTATACTTGGATGACATTCTGATCTTCAGCCAGAGTTGGGAAGAGCACCTCCACCACATCCGACAGGTTCTCCAAACACTGCGGCAACACAAGCTATGTGCCAATTTGGAGAAATGCACTTTTGGCATGACCCAGGTTCAGTATTCGGGATACATCATTGATGAACAGGGGGTGCATGTCGATCCGACCAAGATCCAAGTCATTCGGGATTGGCCCTCTCCAACCACTCTAACAGAGCTCCGCAGCTTTCTAGGTCTTGCCAACTTCTACCGCAGGTTTGTGTTGGGGTTTTCTCATATTTCTTGGCCCTTGAGTCAAGTCACCAAGGGCGGGGCGAAAGAAAAATTCTTTTGGTCTGAATCTCAATAAAAGGTATTCAGGGAATTGAAGGATCGCCTCTGCACGGCACCATTGCTCGCGTTACCAGATTTACAACAACCATTTGAGGTCGAGACAGATGCCTCTGACTATGCTATTGGGGCAGTCCTTACTCAACATGGACATCGAGTGGCATATCACATTGAAACACTTTCAGACACAGTCCGGAAGTACCCCACTTATGATAAAGAGATGTATTCCATTGTACAGGCCTGCCGACAATGGAAGCATTACATTTTGGGGAAGGAAACGGTCATCCACACAGACCACCGACCTCTGCAGTTCATACAGACCCAAGGGAAATTGCAGAATGATCGCCATCAGAAGTGGTCTACATACCTGCAACAGTTTCACTTGAATATCAAGTATAAAAAGGGCAGCACCAATAATGTTGCAGATTGCCTCAGTCGGCCACCGATCATGGCACTAACCACCGTGCTCAACTCTTGTGGGCACGAGACTTCTGATTGGCCACTTCTCTACAAAAGCGACCCAAAATTCGGCCACACATACCAGACACTCTTGGAGGGTCGGCATGTTGCAGATTTTCACCTCCAGGATGCCCTATTATGCCACCTCGGTCACCTTTGTGTTCCTTCAAGCGAGCGTGCCAAGATGATTTGGGAAGCACACTACAGTCGGGCTGCTGGGCATTTCGGGGTCGAGAAAACAGTGGCAGTACTGCAAAATTATTTCTATTGGCCGAATCTTCGACAGGATGTTGGGAAGTACATCCGATCATGTACTGCCTGTGCCATTGCCAAACCGACCATTAAGAAGCACGGCCTCTATACCCCGTTGCCTACCCCTAGTCGACCTTGGGAATCCATCTCCATGGATTACATGTCAGGCCTTCCTTCCACTAAGCATGGAAATGACTGTGTTTTTGTGGTCGTCGACAGGTTCTCGAAGATGGCCATTATGATGGCCTGCAAGAAGAATATCACAGCAGAAGCCACTGCTAAACTCTTCTTTGAACGAGTGTGGGTGCACTTTGGGATCCCACAGTCTATCATCTCAGATCGAGACAGTCGGTTTCTCAGCACATTTTGGTCCAGTCTCTGGTCAATGCTGGACACCAAACTCACGAAGTCCACAGCCTTCCATCCTCAAACTGATGGCCAGACAGAGGTTGTCAACAGGATGATTGTGCACATTCTGCGCATGTATAACTCAAAGCATCCACGCAAATGGGACGAGAGCCTCCCCTATGTTCAGCACAGCTACAACCGAGCTCTTCACAGCTCCACTGGCCATAGCCCTTTTCAGGTGGGTTTGGGATTCCAGCCACTATGCCCCATTGATGTGGCCATGCCCCTTGCAGCTACTCACATGAATTCAGCTCATGTCCAGTCCGAAACAGATAAGGCCACCAGCTTCACTGAGCGCATCCAACATATTCGCCAGCAGGTCCATGACATTCTTGAGAAATCAAATGCCAAGTACAAGCAGCGACATGATCAACACCGGGTGCCACACAAGTTGCAGGTGGGCGACAAAGTCTGGTTGCATTTGCAAAAGGAACGCCTTACTGGAGCCTATCGGAAATTGAGACCACTCCGATATGGTCCTTACACCATTACTAAGGCTATGGGAGACAATGCATTTGAGCTCAGCATTCCCCCATTCCTTGGCCTGCACCCAGTGTTCAATGTGGACCGCCTTCGGCCATACTTTCCACCATTGCTAGACACATCCGACATTGCAGAACAGCTCAAACCCACAGAATTAAATCCAGATTGCATGGAACAAGCTGCAACTGATCGGATCATGGACACACAGATCAAGAACACTCGCCAACAGAATATCCAACTGTATCGAGTTGTCAAAGCAGGCCAACTCCTTCAGCAGGGCAAGTGGCTGACCAGGGAACAAGTTCAGCAGAAGTTTCCTCATCTCATGGCGGAGCTCAACGCAATGGGGACCATTGCTTCCTAAGGGGGGAGGAATGATCCAGGTGGATATTGGTGGCCACCTGGACCCCCACCATTGTCTTTCTCAGCATTTTCAGTTTCCTTAATTGTAGCACAACTTACTATTTTTAGCAGTTTTTCGGGTCCTGAACTTCCGGAGCCGTTTTGAGGCCCTAAACGACGTTTTTTTGGGGAATCCAGGGGCAACATGGGTCCATGGAATGGACATATGTTGCCCGTTCCAACAATGATAGTGCTCGGATAGATCTTTCTAATGAGCTATTGTACGCGTCAAACGGAGATCATATGCCAAAGTTACGACCCCGGGAAGTTGATGTACCAATTTACCCCAAACGGGGCCCACAGTTTGGCGTTTCATCTCCTAGGGTTAGGTTTTGGAATGTTAAGGGTTTTCCATTGTTTCTCAACAATAAATAGGCCTTCGAGCCTCATTGTAACACAGTTCAGAGGCATGTAGCCATCACATCTCTTCTCAGAGATAAGCTACCATCGCCCTAGCTGGTTTATTTCCATTTCTGGTTGTAAGCATATTTCAGTATTTTCCATTAATGAAATGAAGTATTATTTCCGCTGCATCTTTGTGTATATGGTTATCTCTGTAATTTGTTGCGTTCCTGTTTAAATCCGGATCAGTGGTATCAGAGCGGTCTGCTTTTTCTCTGTTTTTCTTTGCATGTCCCCAACAAGGTCGGGATATAAGGAGTTAGGGCTTGAACTGGTTGAACCTTTGCAAGACCAGCCTCGCAAATCCCGACGGCCTCCCATGGCGGACGAGAAGAAAGACGAGGGGGCAGGAGATCCCATCAAAATCTTGCTCGAAGAAGCCCTCGAGCGACAACGGAACGCGATGATGGACAGCTTTGCACAGATCCTTCAGCGGCTACCCAGAAGCAACGCATCGGCTTCCAGCAGCTACTCTGGAAACGCCACACCCTTTAAGGTACAAGTTAATTTTGAAATCCCCATATTCGAGGGTCAGATAGACGCAGATGCCGTAGATAAATGGTTAAATCTGCTAGAGGGTTATTTTTCTGTTCATGAATTTTCGAGTCGGGAAAAGATTGTTTTTGCTCTTCTCAAAGCAGCCCCCCACGTCAAGGACTGGTGGGAAACCTACTGCGAGCAGAAGGATGAAAGTACTGGCTCACTATTTTCAGCCGCACCCACCTGGGATTCGTTCCGGGATGCCATCAAGGAGCAGTACTACCCTGTCGGAAGCTATGAGGATGAATACATAAAGTGGACCACGCTGCGGCAGGGAAGGGACCAAGACGTGCCGGAGTTCACCAATCTTTTCCATACCCTTCGCACAAAGTTGGGTATCAAGGATTCGGAGCAACATTTGATACTCAAATACCGTGGCTGCCTGCACAAGTACATCCAGGAAGAAATACAATTCCTAAACATCCCCTCGCTCGGCGCAGCATACCGATATGCCGTCAAGGTCGAGCAGAAGTTTAAACAAAAGAAGCGAGACTTTGGATCTGCGAATCCAAAGCAGGGGAAAGGTGCCCCTAAACCACAGAACAAAGGACAAAGCCAAGGCGGGACAGCCCAAGACAACCAGCCGAAGCTGCAAGCAAAGAACAGCGCCGCGAAGCCGAGAAAGGACACTGGAAAATGGTGCGAGTTCCATAAGAGCTCCACTCACAACACAAGTGAGTGTCGGGCCAAGCAGTCACTGGTGGCTGAGCTAAAGGTTTCAGAATCAGATGCATGTTCCGACTCTGAGTCAGAACCCGATAAGGGGTATGAAAAAGGGAAGCAGATCATTGATGCGGATCCCAGCGCCACTGTTGCTACCGCAAAGATCCAGAAAAATGAACCCGAAGATCCAGAGGAGGAGGAGCGTCTCTTCCACTCCCAGATGTGGGTAAAGGGCTCCCCGATACAGTTCATTGTTGATAGCGGGAGTCAAAAGAACCTCATTTCGGCAGAGGTCGTGAAGCGGTTGGGCTTACCGACCACAGCACATCCACAACCATACACCATTGGGTGGCTTCACCAAGGACGAGATCTTCGCGTGAGCCAGCAGTGTCGCCTTCCATACAACATCAAGCCCTTCACGGATGAGGTATTGTGTGACATTGCTCCCCTTGAAGTTTGTGATGTATTACTAGGACAACCATACTTGTGGAAGCGACATGCTGTGTATGAATCAAGGCCCCGTGCTGTTATTATTACATTGGGAAATAAGTTGTTCAGGATACCAGAGGTAGCACCACCTGCCGCCATCTCTTTGATTACTGCAAAACAATGCAGTAAGATCATTTCCAAAACCAGGAAATTTGTTTTCCTGATGATACGCCCTCAAGGAAAGAAGAAGACAGTGGCCGCGGCCTCCAAACGGGGTCCCTCTGCACGACAACTACAGATGGACAAGATTGTGGAGGAGTACGAGGACATCTTCACCTCCCCGGCAGGGGTTCCTCTGCACTGTCAAGTCAAGCACTCCATCGATCTGACCCCAGGTGCGCCGCTACCCAATGGACCAATTTATCGGCGCTCCGTTCTGGAGAACAATGAAATCAAGAGGCAGATTCAGGAGCTCCTGCAGAAAGGTCACATCCGTCCGAGTTCATCGCCCTGTGGGAGCCCGATCGTGTTGGTACAGAAGAAGGATGGGACGTGGAGACTCTGTATTGACTATCGGGCGCTGAACAAGATCACTGTCCGTAATAGGTACCCGATCCCGCGGATTGATGACCTCCTAGACCAACTAAAGGGGGCGAAATATTTCAGCAAGATCGATCTGAAGTCAGGATATCACCAGGTACCAATCGAACCCTCAGATGTGTGGAAGACTGCCTTCAAATCCAAGGAGGGCCTCTTCGAATGGTTGGTCATGCCTTTCGGATTGACGAATGCTCCTGCAACCTTTATGAGGCTAATGGATGACATCTTGCGGCCATTCACCAACTCCTTTGTAGTAGTATACTTGGATGACATTCTGATCTTCAGCCAGAGTTGGGAAGAGCACCTCCACCACATCCGACAGGTTCTCCAAACACTGCGGCAACACAAGCTATGTGCCAATTTGGAGAAATGCACTTTTGGCATGACCCAGGTTCAGTATCTGGGATACATCATTGATGAACAGGGGGTGCATGTCGATCCAGCCAAGATCCAAGTCATTCGGGATTGGCCCTCTCCAACCACTCTAACAGAGCTCCGCAGCTTTCTAGGTCTTGCCAACTTCTACCGCAGGTTTGTGTTGGGGTTTTCTCATATTTCTTGGCCCTTGAGTCAAGTCACCAAGGGCGGGGCGAAAGCAAAATTCTTTTGGTCTGAATCTCAACAGAAGGCATTCAGGGAGTTGAAGGATCGCCTCTGCACGGCACCAGTGCTCGCGTTACCAGATTTACAACAACCATTTGAGGTCGAGACAGATGCCTCTGACTATGCTATTGGGGCAGTCCTTACTCAACATGGACATCCAGTGGCATATCACAGTGAAACACTTTCAGACACAGTCCGGAAGTACCCCACTTATGATAAAGAGATGTATTCCATTGTACAGGCCTGCCGACAATGGAAGCATTACATTTTGGGGAAGGAAACGGTCATCCACACAGACCACCGACCTCTGCAGTTCATACAGACCCAAGGGAAATTGCAGAATGATCGCCATCAGAAGTGGTCTACATACCTGCAACAGTTTCACTTGAATATCAAGTATAAAAAGGGCAGCACCAATAATGTTGCAGATTGCCTCAGTCGACCACCGATCATGGCGCTAACCACCGTGCTCAACTCTTGTGGGCACGAGACTTCTGATTGGCCACTTCTCTACAAAAGCGACCCAGAATTCGGCCACACATACCAGACACTCTTGGAGGGTCGGCATGTTGCAGATTTTCACCTCCAGGATGCCCTATTATGCCACCTCGGTCACCTTTGTGTTCCTTCAAGCGAGCGTGCCAAGATGATTTGGGAAGCACACTACAGTCGGGCTGCTGGGCATTTCGGGGTCGAGAAAACAGTGGCAGTACTGCAAAATTATTTCTATTGGCCGAATCTTCGACAGGATGTTGGGAAGTACATCCGATCATGTACTGCCTGTGCCATTGCCAAACCGACCATTAAGAAGCACGGCCTCTATACCCCGTTGCCTACCCCTAGTCGACCTTGGGAATCCATCTCCATGGATTACATGTCAGGCCTTCCTTCCACTAAGCATGGAAATGACTGTGTTTTTGTGGTCGTCGACAGGTTCTCGAAGATGGCCATTATGATGGCCTGCAAGAAGAATATCACAGCAGAAGCCACTGCTAAACTCTTCTTTGAACGAGTGTGGGTGCACTTTGGGATCCCACAGTCTATCATCTCAGATCGGGACAGTCGGTTTCTCAGCACATTTTGGTCCAGTCTCTGGTCAATGCTGGACACCAAACTCACGAAGTCCACAGCCTTCCATCCTCAAACTGATGGCCAGACAGAGGTTGTCAACAGGATGATTGTGCACATTCTGCGCATGTATAACTCAAAGCATCCACGCACATGGGACGAGAGCCTCCCCTATGTTCAGCACAGCTACAACCGAGCTCTTCACAGCTCCACTGGCCATAGCCCTTTTCAGGTGGGTTTGGGATTCCAGCCACTATGCCCCATTGATGTGGCCATGCCACTTGCAGCTACTCACATGAATTCAGCTCATGTCCAGTCCGAAACAGATAAGGCCACCAGCTTCATTGAGCGCATCCAACATATTCGCCAGCAGGTCCATGACATTCTTGAGAAATCAAATGCCAAGTACAAGCAGCGACATGATCAACACCGGGTGCCACACAAGTTTCAGGTGGGCGACAAAGTCTGGTTGCATTTGCAAAAGGAACGCCTTACTGGAGCCTATCGGAAATTGAGACCACTCCGATATGGTCCTTACACCATTACTAAGGCTATGGGAGACAATGCATTTGAGCTCAGCATTCCCCCATTCCTTGGCCTGCACCCAGTGTTCAATGTGGACCGCCTTCGGCCATACTTTCCACCATTGCTAGACACATCCGACATTGCAGAACAGCTCAAACCCACAGAATTAAATCCAGATTGCATGGAACAAGCTGCAACTGATCGGATCATGGACACACAGATCAAGAACACTCGCCAACAGAATATCCAACTGTATCGAGTTGTCAAAGCAAGCCAACTCCTTCAGCAGGGCAAGTGGCTCACCAGGGAACAAGTTCAGCAGAAGTTTCCTCATCTCATGGAGGAGCTCAACGCAATGGGGACCATTGCTTCCTAAGGGGGGAGGAATGATCCAGGTGGATATTGGTGGCCACCTGCCAAGTCCACCTGGACCCCCACCATTGTCTTTCTCAGCATTTTCAGTTTCCTTAATTGTAGCACAACTTACTATTTTTAGCAGTTTTTCGGGTCCTGAACTTCCGGAGCCGTTTTGAGGCCCTAAACGACGTTTTTTTGGGGAATCCAGGGGTCCATGGAATGGACCTATGTTGCCCGTTCCAACAATGATAGTGCTCGGATAGATCTTTCTAATGAGCTATTGTACGCGTCAAACGGAGATCATATGCCAAAGTTACGACCCCGGGAAGTTGATGTACCAATTTACCCCCAAACGGGGCCCACAGTTTGGCGTTTCATCTCCTAGGGTTAGGTTTTGGAATGTTAAGGGTTTTCCATTGTTTCTCAACAATAAATAGGCCTTCGAGCCTCATTGTAACACAGTTCAGAGGCATGTAGCCATCACATCTCTTCTCAGAGATAAGCTACCATCGCCCTAGCTGGTTTATTTCCATTTCTGGTTGTAAGCATATTTCAGTATTTTCCATTAATGAAATGAAGTATTATTTCCGCTGCATCTTTGTGTATATGGTTATCTCTGTAATTTGTTGCGTTCCTGTTTAAATCTGGATCAGTGGTATCAGAGCGGTCTGCTTTTTCTCTGTTTTTCTTTGCATGTCCCCAACAAGGTCGGGATATAAGGAGTTAGGGCTTGAACTGGTTGAACCTTTGCAAGACCAGCCTCGCAAATCCCGACGGCCTCCCATGGCGGACGAGAAGAAAGACGAGGGGGCAGGAGATCCCATCAAAATCTTGCTCGAAGAAGCCCTCGAGCGACAACGGAACGCGATGATGGACAGCTTTGCACAGATCCTTCAGCGGCTACCCAGAAGCAACGCATCGGCTTCCAGCAGCTACTCTGGAAACGCCACACCCTTTAAGGTACAAGTTAATTTTGAAATCCCCATATTCGAGGGTCAGATAGACGCAGATGCCGTAGATAAATGGTTAAATCTGCTAGAGGGTTATTTTTCTGTTCATGAATTTTCGAGTCGGGAAAAGATTGTTTTTGCTCTTCTCAAAGCAGCCCCCCACGTCAAGGACTGGTGGGAAACCTACTGCGAGCAGAAGGATGAAAGTACTGGCTCACTATTTTCAGCCGCACCCACCTGGGATTCGTTTCGGGATGCCATCAAGGAGCAGTACTACCCTGTCGGAAGCTATGAGGATGAATACATAAAGTGGACCACGCTGCGGCAGGGAAGGGACCAAGACGTGCCGGAGTTCACCAATCTTTTCCATACCCTTCGCACAAAGTTGGGTATCAAGGATTCGGAGCAACATTTGATACTCAAATACCGTGGCTGCCTGCACAAGTACATCCAGGAAGAAATACAATTCCTAAACATCCCCTCGCTCGGCGCAGCATACCGATATGCCGTCAAGGTCGAGCAGAAGTTTAAACAAAAGAAGCGAGACTTTGGATCTGCGAATCCAAAGCAGGGGAAAGGTGCCCCTAAACCACAGAACAAAGGACAAAGCCAAGGCGGGACAGCCCAAGACAACCAGCCGAAGCTGCAAGCAAAGAACAGCGCCGCGAAGCCGAGAAAGGACACTGGAAAATGGTGCGAGTTCCATAAGAGCTCCACTCACAACACAAGTGAGTGTCGGGCCAAGCAGTCACTGGTGGCTGAGCTAAAGGTTTCAGAATCAGATGCATGTTCCGACTCTGAGTCAGAACCCGATAAGGGGTATGAAAAAGGGAAGCAGATCATTGATGCGGATCCCAGCGCCACTGTTGCTACCGCAAAGATCCAGAAAAATGAACCCGAAGATCCAGAGGAGGAGGAGCGTCTCTTCCACTCCCAGATGTGGGTAAAGGGCTCCCCGATACAGTTCATTGTTGATAGCGGGAGTCAAAAGAACCTCATTTCGGCAGAGGTCGTGAAGCGGTTGGGCTTACCGACCACAGCACATCCACAACCATACACCATTGGGTGGCTTCACCAAGGACGAGATCTTCGCGTGAGCCAGCAGTGTCGCCTTCCATACAACATCAAGCCCTTCACGGATGAGGTATTGTGTGACATTGCTCCCCTTGAAGTTTGTGATGTATTACTAGGACAACCATACTTGTGGAAGCGACATGCTGTGTATGAATCAAGGCCCCGTGCTGTTATTATTACATTGGGAAATAAGTTGTTCAGGATACCAGAGGTAGCACCACCTGCCGCCATCTCTTTGATTACTGCAAAACAATGCAGTAAGATCATTTCCAAAACCAGGAAATTTGTTTTCCTGATGATACGCCCTCAAGGAAAGAAGAAGACAGTGGTCGCGGCCTCCAAACGGGGTCCCTCTGCACGACAACTACAGATGGACAAGGTTGTGGAGGAGTACGAGGACATCTTCACCTCCCCGGCAGGGGTTCCTCTGCACTGTCAAGTCAAGCACTCCATCGATCTGACCCCAGGTGCGCCGCTACCCAATGGACCAATTTATCGGCGCTCCGTTCTGGAGAACAATGAAATCAAGAGGCAGATTCAGGAGCTCCTGCAGAAAGGTCACATCCGTCCGAGTTCATCGCCCTGTGGGAGCCCGATCGTGTTGGTACAGAAGAAGGATGGGACGTGGAGACTCTGTATTGACTATCGGGCGCTGAACAAGATCACTGTCCGTAATAGGTACCCGATCCCGCGGATTGATGACCTCCTAGACCAACTAAAGGGGGCGAAATATTTCAGCAAGATCGATCTGAAGTCAGGATATCACCAGGTACCAATCGAACCCTCCGATGTGTGGAAGACTGCCTTCAAATCCAAGGAGGGCCTCTTCGAATGGTTGGTCATGCCTTTCGGATTGACGAATGCTCCTGCAACCTTTATGAGGCTAATGGATGACATCTTGCGGCCATTCACCAACTCCTTTGTAGTAGTATACTTGGATGACATTCTGATCTTCAGCCAGAGTTGGGAAGAGCACCTCCACCACATCCGACAGGTTCTCCAAACACTGCGGCAACACAAGCTATGTGCCAATTTGGAGAAATGCACTTTTGGCATGACCCAGGTTCAGTATCTGGGATACATCATTGATGAACAGGGGGTGCATGTCGATCCAGCCAAGATCCAAGTCATTCGGGATTGGCCCTCTCCAACCACTCTAACAGAGCTCCGCAGCTTTCTAGGTCTTGCCAACTTCTACCGCAGGTTTGTGTTGGGGTTTTCTCATATTTCTTGGCCCTTGAGTCAAGTCACCAAGGGCGGGGCGAAAGCAAAATTCTTTTGGTCTGAATCTCAACAGAAGGCATTCAGGGAATTGAAGGATCGCCTCTGCACGGCACCAGTGCTCGCGTTACCAGATTTACAACAACCATTTGAGGTCGAGACAGATGCCTCTGACTATGCTATTGGGGCAGTCCTTACTCAACATGGACATCCAGTGGCATATCACAGTGAAACACTTTCAGACACAGTCCAGAAGTACCCCACTTATGATAAAGAGATGTATTCCATTGTACAGGCCTGCCGACAATGGAAGCATTACATTTTGGGGAAGGAAACGGTCATCCACACAGACCACCGACCTCTGCAGTTCATACAGACCCAAGGGAAATTGCAGAATGATCGCCATCAGAAGTGGTCTACATACCTGCAACAGTTTCACTTGAATATCAAGTATAAAAAGGGCAGCACCAATAATGTTGCAGATTGCCTCAGTCGGCCACCGATCATGGCGCTAACCACCGTGCTCAACTCTTGTGGGCACGAGACTTCTGATTGGCCACTTCTCTACAAAAGCGACCCAGAATTCGGCCACACATACCAGACACTCTTGGAGGGTCGGCATGTTGCAGATTTTCACCTCCAGGATGCCCTATTATGCCACCTCGGTCACCTTTGTGTTCCTTCAAGCGAGCGTGCCAAGATGATTTGGGAAGCACACTACAGTCGGGCTGTTGGGCATTTCGGGGTCGAGAAAACAGTGGCAGTACTGCAAAATTATTTCTATTGGCCGAATCTTCGACATGATGTTGGGAAGTACATCCGATCATGTACTGCCTGTGCCATTGCCAAACCGACCATTAAGAAGCACGGCCTCTATACCCCGTTGCCTACCCCTAGTCGACCTTGGGAATCCATCTCCATGGATTACATGTCAGGCCTTCCTTCCACTAAGCATGGAAATGACTGTGTTTTTGTGGTCGTCGACAGGTTCTCGAAGATGGCCATTATGATGGCCTGCAAGAAGAATATCACAGCAGAAGCCACTGCTAAACTCTTCTTTGAACGAGTGTGGGTGCACTTTGGGATCCCACAGTCTATCATCTCATATCGGGACAGTCAGTTTCTCAGCACATTTTGGTCCAGTCTCTGGTCAATGCTGGACACCAAACTCACGAAGTCCACAGCCTTCCATCCTCAAACTGATGGCCAGACAGAGGTTGTCAACAGGATGATTGTGCACATTATGCGCATGTATAACTCAAAGCATCCACGCACATGGGACGAGAGCCTCCCCTATGTTCAGCACAGCTACAACCGAGCTCTTCACAGCTCCACTGGCCATAGCCCTTTTCAGGTGGGTTTGGGATTCCAGCCACTATGCCCCATTGATGTGGCCATGCCCTTGCAGCTACTCACATGAATTCAGCTCATGTCCAGTCCGAAACAGATAAGGCCACCAGCTTCATTGAGCGCATCCAACATATTCGCCAGCAGGTCCATGACATTCTTGAGAAATCAAATGCCAAGTACAAGCAGCGACATGATCAACACCGGGTGCCACACAAGTTTCAGGTGGGCGACAAAGTCTGGTTGCATTTGCAAAAGGAACGCCTTACTCGAGCCTATCGGAAATTGAGACCACTCCGATATAGTCCTTACACCATTACTGAGGCTATTGGAGACAATGCATTTGAGCTCAGCATTCCCCCATTCCTTGGCCTGCACCCAGTGTTCAATGTGGACCGCCTTCGGCCATACTTTCCACCATTGCTAGACACATCCGACATTGCAGAACAGCTCAAACCCACAGAATTAAATCCAGATTGCATGGAACAAGCTGCAACTGATCGGATCATGGACACACAGATCAAGAACACTCGCCAACAGAATATCCAACTGTATCGAGTTGTCAAAGCAGGCCAACTCCTTCAGCAGGGCAAGTGGCTGACCAGGGAACAAGTTCAGCAGAAGTTTCCTCATCTCATGGAGGAGCTCAACGCAATGGGGACCATTGCTTCCTAAGAGGGAAGGAATGATCCAGGTGGATATTGGTGGCCACCTGCCAAGTCCACCTGGACCCCCACCATTGTCTTTCTCAGCATTTTCAGTTTCCTTAATTGTAGCACAACTTACTATTTTTAGCAGTTTTTCGGGTCCTGAACTTCCGGAGCCGTTTTGAGGCCCTAAACGACGTTTTTTTGGGGATGGACCCATGTTGCCCGTTCCAACAATGATATTGCTCGGATAGATCTTTCTAATGAGCTATTGTACGCGTTAAACGGAGATCATATGCCAAAGTTACCACCCCGAGAAGTTGATGTACCAATTTACCCCCAAACGGGGCCCACAGTTTGGCGTTTCATCTCCTAGGGTTAGGTTTTGGAATGTTAAGGGTTTTCCATTGTTTCTCAACAATAAATAGGCCTTCGAGCCTCATTGTAACACAGTTCAGAGGCATGTAGCCATCACATCTCTTCTTAGAGATAAGCTACCATCGCCCTAGCTGGTTTATTTCCATTTCTGGTTGTAAGCATATTTCAGTATTTTCCATTAATGAAATGAAGTATTATTTCCGCTGCATCTTTGTGTATATGGTTATCTCTGTGATTTGTTGCGTTCTTGTTTAAATCCAGATCATTCTAATACGAGAAGGAAGGATATGAGCGAATATATGACACCACCCTCCAGGACCCTGGAGAACAGTGATGCAAAATCATTTTCTTTGGGTACTCCCAAGGGTGTTAGCTATGGGCCTAGTAAGAAAAGATTTGGATAGTTTATTCTAATATTTCCCATCTTGGAGAGATGGTTGAGCGAACCAAAGTGGCGGATTGCTAATCCGTAGTAGGTTGATTCCCATAAATAACTATCATTTAAAGAAGTTTTTTGGTTTTCTGCTGAAAGGGTTTCTATGTATATATTTTGTTTCATGTTATGCTAATGAGATTGACGTTTTATGGTGATTGAATGTTTAAATAAGTAAAAATTGTTTTATATTGATCCCCCCAGTTCACTTGTGAATCCAACAATTAGTATTGGAGTAGGTTCCTTCATAAGAAGTCTAGGCACTAAAAGGAAGATCTCAGAGGGACAATGTTACAAATACAAAATAAGTTTAAATAAATATAATTAAATGTAAATAATAAATAATCAAAATCATGATTTTCTTGATTTTCTTTAATCGTCATTAGTTAAGTCAAAAGGCGTGTATAAAATACATGCCCATTCATGAAAGAACACATGCCTAGGTATATAGAGAAGAACCTCATTGTAACATTCAAGATCTTGTACATTTCATATATATTAGTAAAATAATATTTAAAAAATACATTTGTGTATTTCACATTTAAAATCAGCAAACTACAGTTTTGTTGCTTCAGTGGTATCATATCCATGCGAGTCTTTGAATGTTATCCGTCGCACAATATGTCGTTAAGTTTTCACCCTGAATTCATTGAGCAGTTTAGTAAAATTCAAGAAGCATTTCAGCAATTAGAAAAATCATGTGCAGAAGTTACAACATGTCTAAAGAAAAGTTATGCAGAAATCCATAATAAGGAAGATGATAGTGATGGTGAAGAAATGAAACAAGGTGAAGCAGGAGAAGAAGATTTTGATCAAAATGATGATAATAAAAATGAAGATGTAATAGATAATGATGAATATGAAAATGATATAAATCAAGATAATGATGCAAATGAAGATGATCTTAAAGATAAAGACAGTCTGGAATATGACAATGGTAAAGATAACTATGATGATGCTTTTCAGCAGCAACCAGCAAGGTCGCTTTCAGTAAGAAGGTCAGTTTTTTCAATTTCACAAAAATTACCTTGTGCAGAAATCCATAATAAGGAAGATGATAGTGATGGTGAAGAGATGAAACAAGGTGAAGCATGAGAAGAAGATTTTGATCAAAATGACGATAATAAAAATGAAGATGTAATAGATAATGATGAATATGAAAATGATATAAATCAAGATAATGATGCATATGAAGATGATCTTAAAGATAAAGACAGTCTAGAATATGACAATGGTAAAGATAACTATGATGATGCTTTTCAGCAGCAACCAGCAAGGTCACTTTCAGTAAGAAGGTCACTTTTTTCAATTTCACAAAAAATACCTTTGTAAGCCATGACTTTTAAAAATGAAACTATGGATTTTCTCCGTCCAAGAAGTTCATGTCAACCATTAAATTGGATGAAGATGTGTAATTCTGAACTTTCATTACTTCAAAACATTGATGATCACAAGCACAGCAGGGGTTACACCTTCATGGAAAATATAACAAATGGTTCAGCTACACTAAGTTATTTGCAACGACAGTTTCCAGATATTAAGGGATTTTTAGTAGATGTAAGGCCAACACTCCTAAGTACCTATGAAGTAGAGTATGAGAGAAATCCGTTTGAGGGGTTAGTGGCAGTTCTTAAGAAGAACAATAACGAAGACAAGGTCGTATCACTGCGAAACATGGCAAAGAGTAAGAGAAAAAACAATACCGAAGTGAAGAACAAGAACAACAGCCTAAGAAATTTTATAACGCTCGAGGAAGGACAGTCTATTATGTACAAGGGTATCATAAAGTTGAGAAACGTCCTGGAAGGAATTGAATTGAGGGGTGTGGTGAGTTTACTGCAGAGGAGTACATCAATATTTACACAACCATATGCAACATGTGCAGGCAAACTCCCCCTCATAACTATGCATATGAGTTGTTTGACTTATACAAGAAATCCATTGAAGAGTATCTCACAGATACTGTTTTACCAGCTTTAAGGACACAACATGATGATTTGTTGATGTTAAGAGAACTTGTGAGACGTTGGGAAATTTACAAGGTGATGTTTAGACGGATGTCACACATTTTTAATTCTTTGGATCATTTTTTCGATGATACTGATCGCTATAACTATGGGTCCAGACTAAGTTATAAATATAATCTCTCCAAATCTACAGTGAGGTGCTTCCAGGAACTCGTCTTTAAATAATTAGGAGACAGTGTGATGAATTTTGTTATTGTTCTAGTGGATAAAGAAAGGGACAAAGAACAAATTGATTGTTCTTTATTGAGGAACATTGTTCATTGCCTTGTGGATATTGGACGTGATGAAATGGATAGCCCAACAAACTATTGGCCAAAAAACCATAATTATGAAGAAGCAGTGCGTATGTACAATTTCATGGGAGAGCCTCTGAAGCGAAAGGATGAGATGGAAAACATGACGATGGAAGACACATGCAAGATTTTGGAAGCCTTCACCTGCGAGAAACTGATGGAGGTTGTGCAAGAGGTGACAATGAAACATAACAACATTCTCGACCTGCTGCGAGAAAAATCCGACGAGAACCCAGCGCAGTGAAAGCTTTTCGTGTGGGCCCTCCACTGGGATACAAATAGAGATTCCCTTAAGGAATTATTCTCGCAGTTCGGGGAATTGGAACAAGGTGTCGTGATCGTAGACAAGGGTTATTCAGTTGTTGTATTCTCGGTTTCTTCCGGTGAAAATGCATCATGCATTGGAGAGAAATCGAACTACATCGAAACAGACTTTAAGAGCCCTCCATGGCTGGCGGCCCTCTTCAGGAGAACGAGGCTTGTGCTCAACTGCATGGGTCCCTACTACCTCTATGGTGAGCCGGTGGTCTCTGCCTGTGTTGAAGGTGGCGTGGATTATCTGGACATCTTAGGAGGGCTTGAATTCATGGAAAAAATGGAGGCGACCTACCACCAAAAGGCTGAGGAGACGGGGTCTCTCGTTATTTCTGCATGCGGGTACGATTCGATCCCGGTGGAGTTGGGCATTATTTTATTCGAAGAACGCAAACGTTCCTTGTAAAAGATCCACAAGGCTTGCCTGGTGTGAATGAGAACCCTGATTTTGCAGAAAAGAGGAAGGATTTTTTATTAAGCCTTTCCATTATGTTGTTTACGTGGGTTGTAATCTTCGATAAAAAGACACGTTGGTACAAATTTGTACAGTGCCTCTCTATATATATTAATACAAGCTTGAAAAATCGTCAAAAGTATCAAATTATTATAAAGTAACTTTTAAATTTATTTTATAATAAATTTTATAAAGTCAAATAAAAAAAACCTAATTAATTATATATTAAAAAAAACATTATGAGAATTAAAATATATATATATATAAACTTAATCATTCACCAATTGAGTTCCAAGTTCCAATATCCAACGACTCCTCCATCTAATCAAAATGGTAAGAAGGCTTTTGTGAATAATAAAAAAATAATGAATGCCATTTTAAGTGGCATATAAAAAATCAGAGTTCGCCAAGGCAATATAGTGTGAATTTGCAAAAGAAATATGAGACAACGTTCAAAACAATATGAAGGAAATGAAAAGGGAGGGAAAAGCTTTAAACCTATGGAAGATAATTTGAGAGTTTGAATATGGAGAAAGATGAAAACATTGCATCTTTCTTTCTCCATACGGATGATATTGTTAATACTATCACAGGAATTGGTGAAAATATTGATGAACCAGTGACTATGAAGAAGGTGTTGGATCTCTCCCCTTGATATTTGATTCAAAGTTATCAACCATTTAAGAAATGAAAGAACTTGAAAATTGAAAGGTGGATGAGCTACAGGGAATCATTATTGCTTATGAAATGAGAATAGAAAAAGAGAAATTGGGATTAAAGGTGTTGAAAAGTAACTAGGTTCGATCTTCATAATGGCATGTGTAATTGTGATTTTATGTAATTGATGAAAAGAAAGAAAAACAAAATTATTGTAATGCTTGTCCCATGGATTTTATGAGCAAGGAATTTTATTTTAGTATTGTCTCCCATTGTGAGCCTTTAGGATAATTTGATTCATCTAGTCATAAAAGTAAAATTTAGTCTATGTCATGTATGAAGGATCCTTCTTGCGCATAATGCATTTGTATATGAGACAATAGAAGTGTCAAAAAACCCTCCAATACAAGCACAATCATCCTCTTACAGACCGGCTTCAAAGAAATAAAATTATCTTCACAAAGGACACGTAGGCTCACTTATTTTCATGTCAGCTCATATACATGGGAAAACAACTATAGATATCCAGTTTGGATTGCACTTCAACGCAGAATTACAGAGCAAAATTTCAGTGATCAAGTGTGAAGCAAAAAGTATAGCGAGGTAGAAACTGGTACAACGAGGTACAACAAAAGAAAGAGGAGAATAATCCGAACTCTTCTCTAATTTGTTTTTGGGTTTATATCTCCTCCACCGAGTTTACTTGCAGTAGAAGAAGAGGAGCACATTCCAAGTTTACTTGCAGCAGAAGAAGAGAAGCACTATCTGAGTTTACTTGCAGCAGAAGAAGAGGAGCACAATTCGATTTTACTTGTAGCAGAAGGAAGGCCGAAACAAGAAGGTACGGTCTAGAAGGAAGGTTGATATAAGAAGAAGGTCGAGTCTAGAAGGGAGGTCAAAGGTTTGAAGCTAAAGAAGGTTGAAGAAGAAGAGGAGCTGAGAAAAGGAAAAAGAGTGGAAGGTTGACTGTTGTTGTCAAAGGATCTCATAAATAGAACTTGTGTCTTAGTCAAGGGTCTTGGTCTTGGTATTCGTCAATTGGAATCTCTATAAGAAGAAGAATTTGTTTTGGTTTTCCTCTTAAAGTGTGAGAGGTTTTGGCCTTGGGTGATAGCCTACATTCAATGTCTCTTGTTTCTTTATGTTTATGCATTGGTAGTTATTTGATGAAGAAGAACACTATAATAACATAAGTAAAATAAGATCCTAAACTAAGTAAAAATCATTCACAAGTAGTTACTAATAGAAGAGAAATCACTTAATTGTTATGCCCTAGATTTCTCAACATGGTTTCAGAGCTAAGGTGACTAAATCAAGTAAGGGCATCTTATCAAGGGACATTCAAGGATCAAATCTCAAGGAAGGCATCAAAGTGAAGATCTTCTTGAAGTCAAGAAGTCTACAAAGAAGTATTAATATCAAGAAAAGAAAGCCAAAACCCTACATCTACTCAAGATAAAGTGTTTTGAAGATTAATCATCCAAAGGAAGCTAGATCAAAAGGCAGTGTCATCTCACTCTCTGTGAGATCAAGGATCATTCTTGAAGAAAAACTACCTTCATCAAGCAGAAGTCTTTATCCTCTATATTATGATCAACATCAAGAAATCAGCAAGGATAAAGGAGCATCCTATGAAGTAAGTATATAACCTTATCTAAATCTGTCAAAATGTATTTTTGTAAGGAAAGAAACAAATTGGTTTGGGCTTCAAACTATCTTGCATGGAAGAAAAGAACAAATCTAAATCTCATTGAAAATGAGGTCATGGATCATGTCAAAGGATCTGTCACAAAACCAGGAGAGGAAGATGCTCAATCTCTTTCCGAGTATATGAAAGGGGAAGTTAGGGCTCAAAGGATTCTCATGGAATCCATCAAGCATCCCCTCATCCCATATGTATCTCAACTCGCAACTTCAAAAGAAATATATGACAAACTGGTAGAGTTGTTTTCCGTAAGAACTGCTGGAGAAGTCATCTCATTAAGGAAATAACTCTACAAGCTAACAATGTCTAAGGAAGATGGAATAGCCTCATACTTTATGAGGATATATGAGATCCGGGATCAACTACAATAATTGTTAGAAGTCATGTCTGATAGTGAAATGACTACATTGGTATTAAGTGCACTACTGGAAGAGTGGGGTAACTTTAAGTCAAGTATTTATGGAAAGAAAGAAGCTACTGCATTCCAGGATCTATGGTCACTATGCAAGATTAAAGAATCTAGACTAAAGGCAAAATCTGATGTGGGAGTAGGTGAGCAAAATCAAGCTTACGTTGCAATGAAAAGAAGAAAGGGACAATTTGGAAAGTTTGCTCCTCAAAAAAATAAAAAGAACATGGCTAAAATCCAATGCTATGGATGTCAATAATATGGACACTACAAAAGAGGTTTCCCTAAGATCAAGAAGGACAATAATGAAATAAGAAGAGAAGAAGCTCATATCACTGAAGAAGTGGTGGAAGTTGAAAAGAAGAAATCCAAGAAGGATGAAGTAATAGATCTCCACTATTGACATAGTCTTCCTCACTAAGGTTTTTTCAAGTTCCTAAGTCTTATGTTGTAATATATGTATATCATGATTCACTAAATGGGATGCATCAAGGCATCATAGAAGCATTGAAAGAAAGATCTTGGGATATCATCATAGAAAAGCATGAAAGACGATTATAATTTATGGAACTCAAGAATATAGCTCTTGGGAATCTCATTGGGAACATAAGTGGCAAAGGTCATTTAGTACAAGGTTCATCATACATCTGTCAAAATGAAACATCTGCTGATGGGGATACTTTAGATCCTCAAGATTCTTTGATGGAATCTTCATTGAAAGGTTTCCAAACTTGTGGAATTCATGGGGTGATGGTACGATGACAGAAAAGTGAAGTGGTTCAAGGGATTGAAGCTCTTTCAATCAAGGAAGTTGTTGTAGGAAGTCTGGATGAACCATAGGAAAAATGAGGTATGTATGCTTACATTTGATATTATGGAAGTCATTTCATATGGTTGCAGGTAACATGGATCAATGTTCTATCTTGAGAGCATGATCAAAGGTAAAGATCTTCTCCCTCAAAGGAATTTAGGAATGCATGGGTCACATATTCACTAGATGAAATCAACATCAAATGTTCGCATGTGAAGTATGAGGTGGTTGACTACAATTGATGAAATACAATTGGAAACTTCTGGGAATGTAATGTGCGAAGAAAGGAAGGAAGAGATCATGGAATATGAAACCATGGTAAAGGAAATAAATATCTGAAAGACTAAAAATATTTGATTAGGATATATCCATGAAAGATGTGAAGACTTTGATGAAGTCTAAAATAGAAAGAGACCCTTGACAATATATATCTTTGGGAGATGTGTCGATATGTATGCAGAATGCTAATGAAAACTAGAATATGTCATGATGAAATACCATCGCAAAGGTAATGTTGATTTTAATGTTCATTCCTTTATTTTTTACATCTAGATGGATTTATGCAGATCTGTCAAGGGAATATCTATGGATGTCTTCCACCAACGATGCACATGTAGTAAGATGTAAGATCTTTAAGTAAACATGGTATGAAGAAAGCAACATGGCATGAAGGAAGGCTGGATATGGACTAATGGATCACTTTCCGATCATGACATGGTTGACTCATGGATGAAAGTGATGGATGGTCGATACCCTATGTAGAATTCCCAAACATGAAGACTCCTAAATAACGAAAGGAAGTTCATGACATCATGAGGAGGAGATCTTCAAGCAGCTAGTTGTCCCATCATCTCCACCTAAGGAGTTGTTGTAGGTCCTGTTAACACCCAGGTTGTTCCCTTTGACTCCCAAGGGAATACGGCCGGGGTAACCACTAACCAAGCTTTGGATTACAGGTCCTAGCCTACCTGTAATCAGAGAGGGCTCTCTCTTTAAGTTTTAGCTTTGTTTTGTAAAGATTCTAGGCTAGTTATGGGTTTAGTTTTCTGTTTAAAGTTTTGGTTGTGAACTGTTGTTGTGAGAAGGGCATGAAATGTTTGGGAGATGTCAGTCCATTGGGCATATGGAGTCAGAGATTTGGGACAGTTCTGGTGCCTGTAATGGAGAAAGTTTTACTGCAAGGCTAGATGACTATTCTTGATATAAATTCTGATTAGTGAGTGAAACAGTGGGAGATGGAATTACAGACAGTGTGATAACAATTTGAACAGCAATTTCTACTTAGTAGCATACATGAATTACTAAATAGAAACTGTGAAAGATTCAGGGTTTATTGGAGCAGTTAAGAATTCCAATTAAAACAGCTGAGCCTGTAGAAAACATTTATAGCGAAGAGAGATTGAAATCAGGGTGTCTCCATGGACAAATCCTGAGCTATTCTTTTTCTTTCTTCCTAAGTTTAGATTTAACATATGAAAGATATGAGTTAAACTGATAATAAACATGAAAAGAGATAGAGAAAACTTATTATATCAAGACACAGCACTAGAATCCTGTAGCATTCAGTAGTTCCAAGACAGCAAGCATCAGTAAGACCAATTTCTGCAAACCCCAAAGCTTTTCTGTATTATTTCTCCAGAGATTACAGCCGAGTTCTCTTTCTTCAAGAACAGTAGTAAACAACAACCCCCAAATGAACTGCGTGGGGAGATTTTATACAAAAATATCAAGTAAAATATCTAGAATGATAGTTATTGAGCAATAACTATCTCTACCAACAATAACTATCTCTACCAACTTTGTACAGTGAAGTTATTACAAAATTTAAAGCCTGTAGTAAAGGTACATAACAGCTGTTTGCTGTTAGTCGGTTTGTGATGACTTTTGGGCCCAAGGGCCGGCTGCGTTAATTCTTGGACGGCTTCTGCTGACAACGGCTGTTGTAGATGACACGTTGTGGCTCTGATGCTTTTGGGATGCTGACCTGTAATCTTTGACCTGTGGTTGCTGATCTGTGACTTCTTTATTGATTTTCTGCTTGCTGTAAAATGCATTTGATTAAATTAATTTAACAAATCACAGCAAAGTCCTTATCATATCTGTCCACCATTGATCAGTGGGCATCTGATGCCTTCGCATCTTGAGGAGTGTCTCATCTGCATCTGTATATTTATAGTAGTTAGGGGGGACTTCAAACAGATGATTGATTTCATGTTCTATATAGAACAGATTTTCCAGTTTATCATACAGCTCTTGTCCTGTGAGCGGCCCAGTTCCTTCTGAAGTGCTAGATGAGGTAGTCAACTGATCAGTGATGTAGTTGTTGACTCTTTTTGCATATTTCTCATGAGAAGACAGCCTTCCTGCGCTGTTTAGTAAACTGGGGAGTCCCCTGTCATATAATGTTGTGATCTTGGCACCAAAAGCATTCACCTCTGCTTGAATATCCTGACATTTTCTATCTAGTGCCTGTACATAATTTCTGAGGGTGAGTACCCTTTTGATCAGCAAAATTGTATCAGTTCTATCTCTGATACCCAGGTTTGCTAACTGTATGCCAGTTTTATTGTTCAACACATTGATCATTCTAGTAGCTATATCTGGCATACTTCCTAGAGAAGCTCTGGCTTTTTGACTTTCTGCATAAGCCTTGCCCAGCAAATCCATTTTCTCATGGATGGTCTCTATATATTGCCATTGGTCTGTGATTGATTGACCAATCTTTAACCATACGATTTTCTTGAGCTCTGTTATTGCTTTGCCCATGTTCATCTCTTTCTCTAGCTCTTTGATTTTTCTTTCCAAGGTCCTTACTTCTCTTGTCTTTTCTGCCACCTGTTGCTTGGATTTATCATGTTTCTCATTAAGGGTGACCAATTTCTCCTTGGCTTCATTCAGCTCTGCCATCTGGGATTCTAGGACTTGAATCTCATTCATCAACTTCTGCATGTCCAGGCTTGGAGCCTGCTCTGATGTTGGTGCTGTAGGAGGAATGACAATTTGAGGGGGTTCCTCAAGGTCGATTACTTGCTGAGGGGGCTGAGATGTTTGGCCTCCTTCTTTCTGTTGTAGGGTTGCCTGCAGTGCAGCCTCTGTTTCTACCAATTTTCCCTCTGTCTGGGCAAGTTGTGTATGGAGTGATACCAGCATGGCTGCTACATCTTGGTCCTGCCTTTGCTGGGCAACCTCTTCTGTTTGAGGGTGAAGGGTTGCTGGGATCTTCATCGTCTTTCTTAAGGCTGCAATATCTGAATCCCTTATCTTTAGCAGCTCCTTTATAGCTTTAGGGTCCTTTGGATCATGCCCAAGCTCTATGATTATATCCTCCAAAGACCTTATCCTGTTGTCTTTAGCCTGGGAGGATGCCTTCTCTAACTCCAATTGTGCAGTGGTATTATTCAAAGAATTCTGCAATCTATAGTTTGTCAATGTTTTGTCAGCTAGAGTAGCATACACCATCTCACCCGTCTGTTTATGCAATTCAATTTGGTCCATTGGGTGGATGTCCTTGGACAAGATTTCCAAGTTTGTTCTTATATAATCAGCTGCAGACTGTGGCTGCAGCGCTGTGGGCATGAAATGGCTCATTATCATTTTGTGTTATGGAACCAGCTCAAGAAAAGATAGAAAAGAAAGATCAACGCCTTAGAATTCAGCCTCTTCGAGGGGGCAACCTCCTTTACATTACATAAATGAACAATTCTTGGATGATACAAATGACAAAACCTCCTTTCTATATATAGGAGTCTAAGGAGTCACAATATAATCCAGCCGACCTAACAATAATAATATAAAGCCACAAAAATAACAATAGAGGGATTCTATGGGGCACAGAAATAACAATATGGGGGTAATAGGGGCACAACAATATAAATAAGGGGTATAACTACAATAGTAATGGGGTAATCACTAGTATTATAGGGACCCAACATGCCCCTCTCCTTCAAAAAAGTGTTGTCCTCAACGCTTGAGTAGTTCTGGATACTTCTGCATAAAATTCTCATCCTCCCATGTGGAATCTTCAGCGGATAAGTTCTTCCACTTGATAAGATACTCTGAAATTGATCGATTTCGTAGCTGTCGAGTTCTTGTTTCTGTGACTGCTTCCGGTTCCAATATAATTTTTCCTTCCTCGTCAAGTTCTGGCAATATTGTTTGAATTGGGAGCTTGTCACCTATAACCTTCTTTAAACATGAAACATGGAAAACTGGGTGCAATCGAGAAGCTGCAGGAAGCTCCAATTTGTATGCCATAGTACCAATCTTTTGCAACACCTTGTACGGACCATAATACTTTGGTGATAATTTATTATCCTTCTTAGCTTGCTTTAGGGACATTTGCTTATATGGTTGTAGCCGTAGGAATACCCAATCACCTACATCAAAACTTCTTTCACTGCGATGTTGATCTGCCTGTTGTTTCATTCTATTTTGTGCCAACACGAGGTTATCCTTTAAGAGTTGGAGGACTTGTTGTTGATGTTCGATGTGATGTTCCACTGCCTGAACCTTAGAATTTTCTCTTAAATATGATGTGATGGATGGTGGTTGATACCCATAAAGTGCCATAAATGGGGTCATTTTTGTTGCTGTATGGAAGGAAGTGTTATACCACCATTCAGCCAGAGGCAACCATTTGACCCATTGTGTCTGTTTATCAGATACAAAGCAACGAAGATATCCTTCCAAACATTTGTTTACTATCTCAGTTTGCCCATCAGATTGAGGATGATAAGATGAGCTATGAGCTAACTGAGTACCAAGACAAGAAAATAATTCTGTCCAAAAATTTCCAGTGAAAATGGGATCTCTGTCACTTACAATAATCTTTGGGTTTCCATGTAGCTTTTGAAATGTTTCCATAAATGCAGTAGAAACTGTACTGGCTTTAAATGGATGTGATAATGCACAAAAGTGTGCATACTTGGTAAGTCTGTCAACTACCACCATGATGACACTCTTTCCCTCAGACTTGGGTAAACCTGTGATAAAATCCATTGAAACCTCCTCCCAACGTTGGCTTGGAATGGATAAAGGTTGTAATAGACCTGGTGTCTTAATTGTTTCAACTTTATTTTGCTGGCAAACCAAACATTCCGCCACAAACTTTTGAATATCTGATTTAAGGCCATCCCAAAAAAATTCCTTCTTAACCCTGTGGTAAGTTTTTAAAAATCCTGAGTGCCCTCCTAAGGGAGAAGTGTGCAATTCCATAAGAATCTTTTGTTTTAGCTGGGAATTCTTACAGAGGTATAAGCGATCTTTGTACCATAACGAATCATTTTGCCAGCTAAATGTATCAGAAGTACTGGAATCTTGTTGTAGCTTTCGAATAAGTGCCCACACTTCTTCGTCATTCTTCCATTCCTCCCTTGCTTCGTTTATCCAATCTGGTTGGATAATAGAAATGGCACACAACAATGCTTCCACATCCTCATCCTTTCTTGAGAGTGCATCTGCCACCACATTTTGCTTCCCTTTTTTGTAGATGATTTCAAAGTCATAACCCAACATCTTTGTGACCCACTTTTGTTGCTCTTCAGAGGATAATCTTTGTTCTAAAAAGTATTTAAGGCTATCATGATCCGTTTTTACCTTGAAGTGTCTTCCCATTAGGTAGGGTCGCCATTTCTTAAGTGCATGGAGTATTGCCAACATTTCCTTCTCATAAATAGCTTTGCTTAAAAACTTTCCCTTGATTGGACGACTTTCAAAAGCAATGGGTCTTTCATCTTGCATTAGAACAGCACCAATTCCATTTCCTGAAGCATCACATTCCACAATAAAGGTTTTTGTGAAGTCCGGTGTAGCTAAGACCGGTGCTTGGCACATTGCCTCTTTAAGATGTTCAAAGGCCTTTGTTGCTTCCGGAGTCCATGAAAATGAATCTTTCTTCAATAATGTTGTTAGAGGTGCTGCTATTCTCCCATAATTCTTAACAAACTTGCGATAATACCCTGTCAACCCAAGAAATCCTCGCAGATGCTTTATGGATGTGGGGATTTTCCATTCCTTAATGGCTTTAATTTTGCTAGGGTCTACCTTAACTCCTTCATGAGATACAATATGACCCAAATATTCCACCTCCTGGACTCCAAAGAAACATTTGGATCTTTTTGCATATAATTGTTTCTCCTCCAATAGTTGTAGCACCTTGTCAACATGTTCAACATGATCCTTCCAAGACTTGTTGTAGATTAGTATATCATCAAAAAATACTAACACAAATTTTCTAAGGAATGGTTTGAAAATTGAATTCATCAAACCTTGAAATGTTGAAGGTGCATTGGTAAGGCCAAAAGGCATGACCAAAAATTCATAATGACCCTCATGAGTTCTAAATGTCGTTTTTGGAATGTCTTCAATCTTCATTCTGATTTGATGATATCCCGAACGAAGATCCAACTTGGTGAAGTAAATTGATCCATGCAATTCATCCAGTAATTCATCAATAACAGGAATGGGGAACTTATCTTTAATAGTGAGCTTGTTGAGCTCCCTATAATCTGGACACATGCGCCATGATCCATCCTTCTTGTGCACCAATACTACTGGAGCTGAGAAAGAACTTTGACTCGGTTGAATTATACCAGCCTCTAGCATTTCTGCAACCATACGTTCAATTTCACTTTTTTGGACATAGGGATATCTGTACGGCCTGATGTTTGGAGGAACACTTCCTGGAATCAGATGAATAGCATGATCATGATCACGCATAGGTGGGAGACCCTTGGGAGTCTCAAATACCTTGGAATGATTGTCCAAGACTTTTTGGAGATCTGGAGAAATAGATGATTCCAATGTGGAAACATCTAGCGAACATAATTGTGCAATTACACCTCTTTGCTCCTTTTTTAGAAGCTTTGTCATACCATTAGAGCTGATTATCTTTCCTGGTTTCCCTGCAATACCCCTTAATTCAACTTCCTTTCCTTCCGAAGAAAATTTGATGAAAAGTTCTTGAAAATTAAAAGCTATTGTACCCAAGGATTGTAGCCATTGGACTCCTAGTACAACATCAGCACCTCCCATTGGAATGGAAAGCATTGGGCTAGTCAATACATATTCTCCCATGGATAGCTTGATATTATGGCACTTTCCAGAGCAATTTATTGTTCCTCCATTTGCAATCATCACTTGACACTCTGGTGCTGGATATAGGAAGCAATTCAATTCTTTTGCTACCCTACAATGAATAAAATTGTGGGTGCTTCCTGAATCAATCAACACTATTACCTTTTTCTTCTTGATTTGTCCTTCTATCTTGATGGTTTGAGGAGTGGTAATTCCCGCCAATGCATTACAAGATATGGTCGGATTTATTTGTTCTTCATCTAGGCTTTGTTCCTGGAGTATATCTTCTTCTTTTGACCTTTCTTGCTCCTTTTCTTCTTCCTCTTCACAATCTATGTAGAATAATTTCTTCTCAGCACACTTATGACCTTTAGTGTATTTGCTATCACAACTGTAACAAAGCCCTTTTGCTCTTTTTTCTTCCAATTGTTGTGGTGTCAACCTTATAGGTTGTGGAAGACTAGGGGCAACAACACTTCCGTCTTTATAGTTGTGAGTGGTATGCTTCCTGGTTGCCATAATTTTGCTTTCCATTTTTCTTGCTAACCTGAATGCCTTCTCTAATGAATCAGGTTCCCAAAGGCGAACATCATGTTGGATATTATCCTTTAAAGACCCTATGAACACATCAATCCTATGCTCCTCTGGAATATCTTTTACCCTTATGTTCAATTTTTGGAACTCCTCAATGTGCTCCATTACTGAACCCTTTTGTTTGAGACTTATCAATTGGCTAAAAAAAGTGTTGCTTTTTGTATCTTCATAATGTGCTATCAATTCTTCCGTAAAAATTGCCCAAGTGATAAATTGTTTACGAGAGCAAAGCCATTGATACCATACAAACTGATTTGGTTCCAAATATACAGTTGCCATACGTACCTTTTGTGTGTTTTGCACATTATTGAGATCGAAGAATTGCTCCATCTGTAATATCCATGTGGCGGGATCCTTGCCATCAAACTTCCTCATATCGATTTTTGGAATATGGTGATTCTTCGATCCAACATTAGCATCTATGGAATCATGATTAACATTTCTTTTGTTCTCATCATGAGTTTCCTTTACTACCTTTTCACCATTAGTGACCCTTTCTTGTAGCAACTTCTTCAATTCTTCCATATCTGTCTTCAAATCTGCCATGTCTTTCTTCAAATCTGTCTTCGAATCATCCATCTTAGCTTCCATGCCCTTTATCTTAGATTCCACGCCACTTATCTTAGCTTCTGTTAGCTTTTGTGAGCGTGACATTTGTTGCACTTGTTCTTGTAATTTTGATATATCATGTAGCATTTCTTCCTCTTCTTCATGAGTCATGCTAGAGCTTTCAGGTTCCTTACTAGGTGTTTGCATTTTCTTTCCTCGGGGCATCAGTTACCGATAATAATGCTTTACTATGCCCTTTGAATTCCGTTAAACCAAGCTTACACAAAAATTAAAAAAAAAACTACACACCTTTTTTCACTTTATAGAAGCCTGATATTGAATCTGATGTATCTCTGTAATTTCGGATCATCCAGTTCTGAAATTGCTACCTGTAGTAGCCTTCTCCTTCCTCTTTCCAATGCCACAAGTCTGAGCCAAATTGGATTCTCCAAGGAAGAGTTATGTGAAATCTCCCACAGTGACTTTTTTTTAGACTGGTTGAGTAGAGCGAACTTGTACGACGTGTCACAAGTCACTGTTTCAACCTTTGAATCTGAAACACACACACAAGAAACTACAGTCCGTCCTCTTTCTGTAACTTTTTACTAAATTTCAATCCGATCCTCAGAGAGAGAGTTATGATGATTTTCCCCAGGTCACCTGTTTTGAATGTAATTCAGGAGTCTGCAAAAAGGCCAACTTCCTCAGATCATATCTCCGCCAATATCGCGCGAAAAGCTCTGAAATTCGGACCCAAGGTTCAGCGCCAATTCTTCTCAAATGGGTTTTTTTTGCGACTTCTGAAACGCCATAGAAAAAAAAGTTATAGCGAAAATTCCATGATGACCTGTTTGGAGGAGCGAAACCCTAGAATCCAAAGCTCTGATACCAAATGTTATGGAACCAGCTCAAGAAAAGATAGAAAAGAAAGATCAACGCCTTAGAATTCAGTCTCTTCGAGGGGGCAACCTCCTTTACATTACATAAATGAACAATTCTTGGATGATACAAATGACAAAACCTCCTTTCTATATATAGGAATCTAAGGAGTCACAATATAATCGAGCCGACCTAACAATAATAATATAAAGCCACAAAAATAACAATAGAGGGATTCTATGGGGCACAGAAATAACAATATGGGGGTAATAGGGGCACAACAATATAAATAAGGGGTATAACTACAATAGTAATGGGGTAATCACTAGTATTATAGGGACCCAACATTTTGCCCTCTTGCACATCATATGCAGACATCAACCTCTGCTGGTTTGTAGGAGCCATTTTCAACAAGAGGTTGTACAGTTGTAACCTCACTGGCTCATTTATGGTCTTGATGTCTATGAACTGTTTCTTTATGCTAGACTCACCCTTTCTTTGTTGCTCTGAGGAGCTGACCTCTCCTCCAAGTATTCTTTGCTGCTCTTGCTGTAGTGAGCTAGCTGATACCTCTGTGCTGGGGGGACCCATCTGTGTTTGACCCAAAAGCATCTCATCCTCTGAAAAAGGATTGATCCTTTGTCTCTTTTCCCCTTGTTGTGATGTTGAGGTACTAAGGGGAGTCTGTTCCTCTCTATCTCTCTTCTTACCCCTCTCTTCATTGATAGGGGTTTGGAGCACCGAAGTGTCCATTGTAACATTCTGCACTGGGGCCTCCTTATCTTGCATTTGCTCTTCATTAGGACCAGGAGCCTCTGCCATTTCTTCCTACTGTTCAGGATGATTTTCAGGCCGTTCTTCTTGGACTGATCTCTGCTCTTCAGGGGCCTTTTGTTGTTCTGTTTCCTTGCCTTTATCCTTGGCTGAAGTCTCTGCTGTAATTGGGGCTTGGACTGCCTTTTGTGGAGCTGTGGATGATGAGGCAGCTGCTCCCACTTGAGTGCCTGGAAGAGAAGATACCTGTGAACAAAGCTCTAAGTCAGCCAACTTTTGGAGATTTCTTATTCCTCTTTGAGCTAATTCTTCTTGTGTAGTAGCCTCTTCTAAGGTGCCTTCCTTCCATTCTAGCTGATTAGCATATTTTTCTATGTGAGGAAACCTTATGTGATCATAACTGGCCAGCCTATATCTGACCCTTCTTAAGCTTATGAAATGATTGGGGTCGTATGGTTCCCAAAGGAAGTTGGTCTGTAAGCCAAGGCCATTTAGCATTCTATCTGCCTTTTGCCAAGCTTCCTCCCTTTTATTGTAGATGAAGGGGCCTAATTGGTTTCTGACTTTAAGCTGTGCTTTCTTGCCCTTGCTTGAGAAATGGAGTACATCAGCATTCCCAAATTGCCTGAAATACTCAAGGGCAAACAATCTCATAGGCACATATCTGGGCAATCTGTATGGGGCCAACTCACACCCATATATTCTGATAACTGTGTGGTTTTGGTAAAAGTACCAATCCCCAATGCTGTATACTTTGGACAACTGAAGAATTCTCTGCATCTCATCAGTTAGTCTTGGAGGAGGTGAGCTCAGAAGCAGAGACATGGCTGGGTGGATGAAGAGGTCTATAAACTCACAATAAGTGTAAGGGGAATAAGTCCTACGGTGGAAAACAGAGGACCAATAGACCACTGACCTTGGATTGCCTTGTGCATCCATTCTTTTTACAGGAAAAGGAAATTTCTCATGCTGATAGTATAGGATTAGATGATAGATATAGGAGGTGTATCTGAACACCCTCTCTCTTTCCAAGTCCATCAATTGCTCATGTATTTTATTGGAGATGTAAGTGGCATAGTCATAACAGATTGGGGGCTTGCCAGGGGAAAACATGGCCATCATCACCAGCACAGTTTCATCAACAATTTCTATTGAATTATAGCCCAATATGGGACTAATCATGTCTGCAAGGTCTGTGCCCAATTGATTCAGGTATACATAATGGATGGGAGGGTACATCATGGTCTCAGAGGTAGGCTTCACGAACATTTGATTTATCTTGGTGACTTGAGCATCTGTCAGTTTAGCTCCTTGTTTTATCAGATCCATTAATGACAAAGGAACTAATTTCTTATCAGTCTGGAAGTTGAGCATCTCTCTAATGGCTGCAGGGGTGACATAAAAAACAACTGAGCCTGAAGGGTCAAGCACAGCCCTCTGAGTGGGGTCATAGCAGGCAGCACACCGATGGATTAGGTCAGGAAACACAGTGACCTGAGGGAGCTTGAAGATGGGGAGGAAAGAGTCCCAAATGCCCAATACATCAGTTCCACTATTATGTTTCATTTTCAACTCATTTAGCAAGTGAATGTGGTACTTGCTATGCATTAGCATTTCCTCTGATATTTGGTAATCTTTGTCTGCTAATGGTTTCCACTCCAACTCTCTCTGAGGGGCATTCAATGGAGCAATATTCAGGGCAACAGGTGCTACTGGTGTATCCATGTTTTACAGTCAAATTTGGGCTAAATTTCGACTATTTTTGGGAGAAATGTCATCCTGCGCGGTAGGTGAGTAATTTGCTGAATTACAGCCCGTTTCAGAGCAACAGGGGTGTAATTGGGCACAATTGGCCGGTTAAAAACTGATGGAATTGGTTTTAAGGCCTAGCAGGCCTATTTCTCTCGGGAAAATGGTCAAATTCAATGGTTTTTTAACAATGCAGGACGAAACAGAGCGCGCAGCTGGGAAATTGACAAATACCTGGTTTAATGGCGGTATTTGAGCTTGGTTGCAGTTGAATTCTGGGCGGCAGCAGCTCTGAACGGTCTTGGCAAGGTGCGGCAGCAAAGGACGTGAAAAATATATGCAGGAGGCAGAGCAGAATAACATAGAAAAATGCGCAAAAATGGCAAATTTCGGCCAAATATGGACTTTTTGTGGTTGGCGCGAAAATTTGGGTGACGTCAGCATGACGTCATCAGGTGGGGTCAGGGTCGGGTGACGTCAGCATGACGTCATCGGGTGACGTGGCGGCCTGTGAGTGGTCCACGGGGACTGCATAGGTGGCGTGACAGCTCGGAGCGATGGCGGGCGGGGGCGCTGATGCGGCGGTGAGGTGGCGTGACGTTGGCATGACCGGTCAGCGGAAAACCGGAAGCGGTAAGCGGTATGATATCGCACCGCTATTCATACGGAAGCGGGAATGTCAGAGGGCCGCCCGATCCAGTGATATAGCGACGCGTGCCCCCGTGTGTACGTCAGCGGACGTCAAATTTCGGAAGCTAACGGCAGTACATCGGGGCCGCTCCGAAATTGATGAGGGCCGTCGGATGGGAAAGCCCAGATCCGACGGCTGGCGGGAGGCAGAGTTGGCCGGACGATACGGAAGGGCGGGGATAATAAAATAATATTATTTTCTGAAATATGCACCCGGCGGAACATTATAAAAAGTGGGTTTTGCGGGTTTTAACAGTGTTACGGGTTAAAAAGGGGTCTTTTGGGTTTTTCAAAGGTTTATTTACAAAATAAAGTGGGTAAATCATTTCAGAGAGTTTGTGGAGGAAAAAAGGGGTAGGGGTTAGGTTATTAAACTGACCAGAGGTCAATTTAATCCCTGACTTTGGACATATGGCTATAGTGCCAAGGGGAAGGGAATATACATATTGCTGGGGTTTTATACACCATGGTGTTATAGTAATAGGGAAAGGGAACCATAGGGAATTAAGTAGTAAGAAATTAGGAGTTAATATGAGTGGGAAAGGTGGATGTGGGGGGAAAAACACTAAGTTTATATGAAATCAACTTAGTTTAGGAAGTAGATCAAAATGAAAAGAATTTTTAGACAAGAAATGTGGCTTTTAAAGAAGTAAGAACCAACAAAACTTTGACTTCTTCCATGAGCATAGGTAGTATTGGGATGTTAGTAATGAGTGTAATGGGGGTGATCAGGGGGTTAGACATGCTTCATTGTATTGCTGCAAAACTGCTGAATGAGAGACCTGCACTGGCGCCATGTTTTTCCTTTGCTTGGGCCAGTGACAAAAAGGAAATCATGCTTCTGCAACCCCATCTACCTACCCATCTATTTGCCTAGCATTTTTTGTTTCTTCATAGAGGGTGCACTTGGACTAGCAAACCCTCAATTGTTCTTTTCTTTTCTTTTTTCTTTTTTCTTTGCTTTTCTATCTACAACTAACCTTATTACCTCCAAGGCCCCAGATTAAACAGTTGGGAACCTTAATTCTCTACCTAACTACTGGCCTGCCAAGATTAAACAGTTTGGACAGGCTTCTTTCTCTATCCTTATGACAAGAAATTGAAACATGGCATGATCCAGATTAGGCTGTTGGACCATCCATCCAAAATTCAGTCAACATCAAGCTATGTACACATATTGCATTCTCTTGGAAATATGGGATCTTTGTATCACCAAATCAGAGCATATTTGGAACTTTCTTTGCCAATCATGAAATATGAAACCTATTGGTATAGGTATCTAACAGGTCCCTAATTAAGAGGGAGCCTGAAAACAAGTTTCTTACTTGGAATAAACTTGGAAATTCCTAAGCCAAGAGGGAGCTTAGGTACATTCCTTTTGTAGGAATGAGTACATTCCTTTATTGGAATGGATATGTCCTCCCTAATTAAGAGGGAGAGATAGACACATCATTGTTGTCTTCACTTGGGAAGACATAATGGAGAATTGGGTAAGCATATGTTATCCGATGCTCTTTGAGGATGTATTAGGGCATCCAAGATAAGAGTAGTCATTGAGGACCAATATTCTTTGAGGAATGGGAATCCAAGATAAGAATAGTCCTGGTGGAACACACCCTAAGAACCCGGGTGGGGTATGTTCTAAGAGAGACAATGATGAGGGTGTTTGTACATCATTGGTCTCGCCAGCATTGTGCTCAAATATCATGGATAGATAGAATTGTAAGTCAAGGCTTTGCTATGTGACAATGTTGGTTGATATGTTGTTATACATATGGGTTACCAATCCAATTCTTCTTATGAGAAATTATTTAGATTGAGAATGACCAAGTACCATTATGAATACCTCCCTAGTTAAGAGGGAGTGTTGACAAGTAACTAGGTTTGTTCTTCATAATGATGTATAATTTTGATTTGATGTAATTGATGAAAAGAAAGAGAAACAAAATTATTGTAATGCTTGTCCCATGGGTTTCATGAGCAAGGAATTTTATTTTAGTAATGGCTCCCATTGTGAGCCTTTAGGATTGAATCATCTAGTCATAAAATTCAAATTTAGTCTATGTCATGTATGAAGTACCCTTCTTGGGCATAATTCATTTGTATATGAGTCAATAGAAGTGTCAAACAACCCTCCAAGACAAGCACAATCATCCTCCTACAGGCCGGCTTCAAAGAAACAAAATTCTCTTCACAAAGGACAAGTCGGATCACTTACTATCATGTCGGCTCATATACATGGGAAAAAAACTATAAATAGCCAGTTCAGATTCCACTTCAATGCATAATTGCAGAGCATAATTTCGGTGATCAAGTCAGAAGCAAAAAGTGCAACGAGGTAGCAACTGGTATAGTGAGGTACAACAAAGGAAAAAGGAAAATAATCCAAGCTCCTCTTTGATTTTTTTTTGGGTTTATATCTCCTCCATCGAGTTTACTTATAGAAGAAGAGGAGAACAATCCGAGTTTATTTGCATTAGAAGAAAAGAAGCACAGTTTTAGTTTACTTGCAACAAAAGAGGAGGAGAACAATTCAAGTTTATTTGCAGCAGAAGGAACGTCGAAACAAGAAGGTAGAGTCTAGAAGGAAGGTTGAGATAAGAAGAAGGTCAAATATAGAAGGGAGGCTAAAGGTTTGAAGCTAAAGAAGGTTGAAGAAGAAGAGGAGTTGAGAAAAGGAAAAAGAGCATAAGGTTGACTATCGTTGTCAAAGGATCTCATTAAGAGAACTTGTGTCTTGGTCTTGGAGTGGAAACTAGGTCAAGTGTATTGGTCTTGGTATTTGTCAATTGGAATCTCTATAAGAAGAATAAATTGTTCAGGTTTTCCTCTCAAAGAGTGATAGGTTTTGGCCCTGACTGATAGCCTACATTCGGTGTCTCTTGTCTCTTTATGTTTATGCATTGGTAGTTGTTTGATGAAAAAGAACACTATAATAACATAATTAAAAGAAGATCCTAATATAAGAATTAAGAAACATTGAGAAGCAGTTACTAATGAAAGAGAAATCACTTAATTATTATGCCCTAGATTTCTCAACAAAAGGAAGCAACGTTCAAAGTAGCAAAGTAGACAAAAGGACATAAAGCCCATAATAACTCTAGTGATGATCAGATGAAGAAGAGGCAAGATTTGTAAGAAAGATAAATGGACGACATGACAAAGACAAAAGTGAGATTCAATTGAAATTATTTAATTGTGGTAGAATAGGTCATTTTGTTGCTAAATATCCATATGTAAAATTCAAGGACAATGATAGTGAAAAAGAGCATAAAGATTGAAACAAATTTCATAAACAAAAAGAGAGGATATGTCAAGAAGAAAAAAATTATTCCAAAGAGGATTGTAGCTCAAAAAAAGAGAGTTATGGATATAAATTTGATGATGAAAAATAAGAATTTCTATTTATAGCCATGGATGCTCAAAATGCTGATAAAAAAGACGACCAAAAAGAAAATACAAATTCAAAGGAAAATTTTGATGGAGAAGTAAATCTTGAAGTAGAACCAGTTGATGACTTGGAAGAAATAGGTAGACTCGGAAGAAATATTAAAAGGTAAAAGGAACTATTGGAAAAAAAATGAGAAAAAAGGTCATGATTCTAATCAAGCATCTATCATCCTCCTAAAGACACAACTAGAAGAAGCAAAGACAATAGAAAAAAATTGGATAAGCTTGTGGAAAAAAACAAAAACAAAAACAAAACAAAACAAATTTGTGAAAAGAAAGAAACAGAGGTTGTTTCCATGATAAAGGAACTAGAGAAATCAAATGCTCAATTAATGAAAGCCTTTTTCCAGAATGAAAAAACCAACAGTTTTTCATTAAAATGAAAATTGCTTACATAAGTTTATAATTTTCGCACATAACTAGACATTCAAAACCCATATCCATGGAGTAGCCACAAAGAAGACAAAGTCTACCTAAAGAATATTTACATCTTAACAACATAACCCCGGGAGTCCACACAAAAAACCCAAAAAGGAGCAAAGCTAAATCTCAGTGCATTTTGATAAAAATAAGAAAGTATTACAAAAAAATTTAGGCTAAAACCCAAGAACATCCTAAAAGAATTTCCAATTACCTAGCCCAAAACTCACAGGTGCACAATCCCTATGGCCATGACCTCAAGCAACAACAGAAGGAGCAGAGGGCAGTGAATAAAGCAAGGTGGTGGAAAATAAACCCCACGAACAAATCCAAGACTAGCTTCATGGAAAATATCTACAAACCTCGACCTTAAGAAACCTGCAACAAGATGTGGTGATGATAACAAATCGAAACTAGTAGAGGAAATGAGAGTCAACAGTGAAAATCCCAACATAATGAAGTGTTGAAATATGTAACTAGGTTCGATGTTCATAATGACACATGTAATCATGATTTTATGTAATTGATGTAATGAAAAAATAAATTTGTTATTGTTATTCTTGAGGCATGGGTTTCATGCTCAAGGGAAATTTATTTATAGGTCAAGCTTCCATTGAGAGCTTCTAGGGATTGTCATTAAGTCTACAAGTCAATAAATTCATTGTCATGTATGGAAGACCCTTTTGGGCATGCTACATATTGTAAAGATAATTTATTTAAATCAAATTTGAGTGAAAATACCCTCCAAGGCCTTGTCATGATGCAAATATCAAGTTGGCTTTCTCAAGTGAACAAATCGACCTAAAAGGAGCAATACGACCTAGTGGGAGACCTATATATAAGGGAGACTTCAACCTCATTTATGACACTTACTACACACACTCAAGTTCAATCAAGAAATAGGAAAATGTGCAATGAAAAGAAGGACGAGGAAAAGGAAAGAAAAGAAAAAAAATTGGATTGTTTTTGGGCTATTATTCTCCACATGTGCGAAGGAATTAGGGCACATATTATAGCATAAAAAGGCCAAGTTGCAGAAGTCAAGTTAGGGCATCAAGAAGGACACCTTGAAAGTCAAGTTCTCTAGGAGAGAGAATCAAATCAAGCAAAGAGGAGGAGAAATAATCTACCATTATTTTCCATAGGTGCAAAGGTTGGAATTGTTGTAGAAGAAACTGTTGGAGATCAAAATTGTAGAATAATATTCTAGGGAGGTCAAAGTTACAGAAGAATCTGCTGGGAATTGAAATTGTAGAAGTTCCTGAGGTCAAAGTTGCTAGAAAGGAGGAAATATTTGACTTGGTCATGGATGGTCTTGGAGGGTGTTTTTCAAGGGTCATAGGTCTTGGAATTCATCAATTTAAGTTCTATAAGAAGAAAGAATTCTTATGGTTTTTCCTCTTAGTTGGAGAGGTTTTGGCCCTGGTTGATCGCCTATATCTTATGTCCTCTTATCTTACTATTCTTTATGTTTTGGTAGTTGTTTGATGAAGATAATACTAATAATAATCAAGAGATAAAAAGATAATCAAGTTAAGTAAAGTTACATCACAAGCAGTTATCAAAGTAAGAGAAATCACGTATTATATGCCCCTAGATTTATCAATATGGTATCAGAGCTAAGGTGACTAAATCAAGAAAAGGAAGCTTAAAGAAGGAAACTCAAAGGTTGAAGCACAAGAAGATCACCTAAGAAACATCAAGAGAATCAATCATCAAGAAGGACTAGCCCTCTCATCATCTTGAAGAAAGTAATTAAGAGCATCAAATAAGACCTCAAAACCCTAGATCATTCAAAGAAGAGTTATTCAGTTCAAGCATTCTTGGAAAGTTTACAATCTTCATCGCAAAGGAAAGAAGACCTCAAGGACCCGACATCCGAAGAAAGATCCTACATTTCAAGTACCTTGGGAAGGCCATCACATTCTACACTATCATCTGAAGAAGCAAAAAGAGGCATTAACATCATCATCAAGGAATAAAGGTGATCTCCCTCTCTTTGAGCCAAGGATAATTTTTGAAGGAAGACATCTTCTATTATCAACATCATTATCAAAATCAAGATGGCATCAAGTTGAAGACATTGTCATCAAGAAGTATCTTCACAAGTAATTATATTTATATATATGTCTAAATCTGTTAAAATGACTTCATTTTGCAAGGAGAGCAACAAATTGGTTGGGTCATCAAACTTCCTTGCATGGAAGAAGATGATAAATTTGACCCTCATAGAAAATGGAGTCATTGGACATGTTAAGGTTTCAATCACTAAACCTCCAAAGGAATAAGCTCAAGCTCTAGCCAAGTATATGAAAGGGGAGAGAAGGGATCAAAGGATCCTTATAGAATCCATCAAGAACCCCCTCATACTTTATGTCGCAAAATTGGAGACATCAAAATAAATCTACGAGAAGTTAGTAGAATTGTTCTAAGTAAGCACCACTAGAGAATTCATATCTTTAAGAACCAAGCTATACAAGATGAAGATATCAAAGGAAGAAGGAATAGCCTCATACTTTATGAGGGTGTTAGAAATACGAGATCAACTTCAAGAGTTGGGAGAAATGATATTCGATAAAGAGATTACCATCGTTGTGCTCAATGCACTACCTGATGAATAGGGAAACTTCGTATTGAGTATTTATGGAAAGAAGGAAGCCACCCAATTTAGTGAAATTTGGTCACTATGTAAGATCGAGGAAACCAGGTTAAAAGAAAAGAGCGATGTGGGAACAGGTGAACAAGTTCAAGCATTTGCTGCCATGGCTAAGAGAAAAGGAAAGTTTGGAAAATTTGGTCCTCAAAAAATAAAAAAGAAGGATATGTCGTAGATCCAATGCTATGGCTATCAAGAATATGGGCATTACAAGAAAGTTTGTCTGAAATTCAAGAAGGACAAGTGGAAAGAAATAAATGAAGCCCATATCACTGAAGAAGTCGAAGAACCTGAGAAGAAGAAACAAAGGAGGAAGTGTAAGATCTCTACTATGATTGAGATAATCCCCTTCACTTAGTTCTTTTAATTTTTGTAAATAATAGCTGTCATGGCAGGACGCATTGTAAGTATGATAGGATGAATCATAGTAGATGGTATCATATTAGAATCTTACCATGAAAGCAAGATATCATGACATATTTAGAGAAGCTTGAAACAATAGTTGAAGTAGAAGTCTACATGGATATAACAGTCATCATAGAAATGAAGTATCTCTTTGTAACCTCATTGAAAGCATATATAGCACATATGGTTGAAAGAAAAGTCACCTAGAATGGAAGAAGGAATTCATCATACATCATCATCATGAGAAAGGAGCATTTGTTGGATGAGAATAATCTAGATCCTCCATTGGAATATTCATTAGAAGGTTCACCTCTACTTGGAAGAAGAAAATGTCTCAATGATCATTCTACCTTGTGTGAGACACATTTTTTAGAAGGATGATGGTATGGTAGAAGGCAAGTGCAGAAGTTCAAGTTAATTGGAGTACTTTCAATCAAGGAAAGGTAGCTTTCAAAGAAATTCTAGATGACCAAAAGAAGAAAATAGTTAGGTATGCATGTATTTGATAGATTAAGTCGTGTCATCATATAATTGCGGAAAGCATGATTGAATATGAACATGATGGAAAAATAAGAATATATTCTTGATACATAAAGGTATACACCTTGAAATAGTTCACATATCGATAGGATGAATTCAACATAATATGTCCTCATATGGAATATGTGGTGTTGACAAGATGAAGAAACTATGTTCCTGGGGTACAATATGTGAAGAAAAGAAGAAAGATTCTTGGAAAATTTGCAACTATGGTCACATAAGATAAGGAATCAACATCTAGCGACTAGAAGGATCTGATATGGCATCTCCATGAGGAAGGTATGCAGACCTTGATAAAATCTGAAAAATAAGAAGACTCTTCACATTGGAAATCTTGGAGATATGTGTTTATGAATACAGGGGATGTTGATGTTGCAAACAACAAGATGTCATGATGAAAGCCCATCACAAAAGGTAACTTTGATTTTATGTTCATTTTTTATCTTTGAAAAACATTTGGATGGGTTAATACATGGCTACTGAAAGAGAGTTGTAGATATCACCTACAACTAGCACTCATGTGGTTGGATGGAAGATCCTAAAGCAAACATGACTTGGAAGAGGTAGTTGTGTAGAGAAAAGTCAGATGTGGACTATAAGATCACTTTCAAATGAAGAGAAGGATGACATGAAAAATATGGTTCGTGAAGGAAAATGATGGATGGTTGATGCCCTATGAAAAATGAATGCTCCATTATGAAGGGTATGGACTTCATGACATCGAAAGAAGGAGCCCCACAAGCAGCTAATAGTACCATGATCTCCACCAAAGAGAAGAAAGATGTTAGAAGCAAGTCACTAGTTAAGAGGGGGCTTGGAAAATTCCTTGGATGAGAGGGAGGTTGGGTACATTCCTTTTATAGGAGTGGGTACGTTCCTTCTATAGGAGTGGGTATATCTTCCTTAGTTGAGAGGGAGAGATAGACACATCATTCTTTCCTTCATATTGTGAAGAAAGAATGGAGGATTGGGTAAGTGTTTGGCATCTAATACTCTTTGAGGATGTGGTAGGGAATCCAAGATAAGAGTGTTGAAGAGGAACGATATTCTTTGAGGACTAGGAATCCAAGATAAGAATAGTCCTTTAAGGACATACCCTGTGAACAACCGGGTGGGGTATGTACCTTGAGAGGCAATTATGATGGTGTCTATCAATAATTGGTCTCACAGACATTGTGCTCTGATCTTGTGAAGAGATAGAGTTTTTATCCAAGGGCTTGCTATATGAAAATTCTAGTTGGTATGATGCAAATAGATTGCTTACCAATCTGACTCTTCTTATGAAAATTCTTCATATTGAGAATGTCCAAGTACCTTGTATGGATAATGAATACCTCCCTAATTAAGAGGGAGTGTTGAAATATGTTACTAGGTTTGGTCTTCATAATGACATATGCAATCATGATTTGATGTATTTGATGTATAATGAAAAAATAAATTTATTATTGTTATTCTTAAGGCATGGGTTTCATTCTCAAGGGAAATTTATTTTATAGGTCAAGCTCCCACTGAGAGCTTGTAGGGCTTGTCATTAAGTCTACAAGTCAAGAAATTCATTGTTGTGTATGGAAGACCCTTTTGGGAATGCTACATATTGTAAAGATAATTTATTTGAGTCAAATTTGAGTCAAAATACCCTTCAAGACCTCATCATGATGCAAAGATCAATTTGGCCTTCTCAAGTGAACAAGTCAGCCTAAAAGGAGCAATTCAACCCAGTGGAAGACCTATATATAAGGGAGACTTTGGCCTCACTTATGACACTTACTACACACATTGAAGTTCAATCAAGAAAGAGGAAATGGTTTGAAGAAAAGAAGGACGGGGAGAAGAAAAAAAATGAAAATTTTGGACTATTTTTGGGCTATTATTCTCCACACATGCGAAGGAATTAGGGCACCTATTGCAAGAGAAAAAGTTCAAGTTGCAGAAGTCAAGTTAGGTCATCAAGAAGGACACCTTGCAAGCCAAGTTCTCTGGGAGAGAGTAACAACTAAACCGAAGAGGAAAGGTGAAATAATCTACCATTATTTTCCAAACATTCAAGGGCTAGGGTTTTTGCAAAAGAAACTGCTGGAGATCAAAGTTGCAGAAGAATATGTTGGGGAGGTTGAAGTTGCAAAAGAATCTATTGGGAATCGAAACTGCATAATTTCCTGAGGTCAAAGTTGCTATAAGGAGGAAATATTTGACTTGGTCTTTGAGGGTCTTGCTCAAGGGTCATAGGCCTTGTAATTCGTCAATTGAATTTATATAAGAAGAGAAGAATTCTTGTGGGTTTTACTCTTAGTTGGAGAGGTTTTGGCCCTGGTTGATTGCCTATATCTTGTGTCCTCTTGTCTTACTGTTCTTTATGATATGGTAGTTGTTTGATGAAGAGAATACTAATAATAATTAAGAGAAAGAAGAATATAATAAAGATAAGCTACATCACAAGCAATTATTAAAGTAAGAAAAATCACTTAATCTAGTTGCCCCTATATTTCTCAGCACGAAGCCCAAAGAATGAGGAAATGATGAAAATCCTAGAAGAATGAAGCCCAGAGGCAAAGGAAATGACAGAAATCCTAGCGAAATGAAGCCCAAAACTAGAGGCAACGAAAAGAAATCCCAGTAGAAAGAATCATGGATACCACGACGAAACACCAACACCCCAGATAGGTCGACAAGAAACTCCAACGGATGGTAATAACATCGGATTCCAAACACGTGAAACAAGCTAAACCATAGAAGGGGTGGTTAGGGTTTCCTCAACTGCCCACCTCCTTACTCCAAGGACCCACTTTTGGAATTAATGAAACCTTAAAGTTTGGAAAAGGTACTAAAATATTAGATAAAACTCTTAGTTTCTAAAGGTCTCCTTTCATCAAAACAGGTCTTGGCTATAAATAAAATCATGATACTTCGAAGGGATAATCAAGCTCAAATTCATTAAAGGAGGAATGCAAGGAAGAACCAAAAGATATGCTAATGTGATCAAAAGTTCTATCAACAATAAAAAAAACATGACCAACAAAAACATGAATTTTCCAAAGTCCATATTAGCCATATAAGTAGTAGAAAAGGAGGTTAATGTTGATTTTTCAAGTACAATGTAGACTAGTATTTATTTTTGAACACTGATAATTAATTTTGATGACTATATGCCTTATTTTAGCATTTACAACTTCTTCATCAAGCAATTATACTTCTGAAATTCAACCATTAACAATAGAATAAAAGAAGAGATCACAATGCATAAGAAAATGACTTAGTTTACCCTGGGAAAACTCACTTGGGCTAAAAACCTAGCAATTATTTCCTTAGAGAACCAATTCAACAAGAGATATCAAAGTCAAAGCTATGGATAAACTAACCAGCAAGAGCATCCAATAAGTGTCTAATTCAGCCCTATTCAATATGACTACAATCACAAGAGTACAGAGATAACATAGAGAACTTAGACTCCTTTTTCCACAAAGAAGTATCACAGTAATCTCAACCTTGTTCACAAAGATAAACCTTAGGGATCTCAACCCTATACACGGAGAGGAACCTCATGGATCTCAACCCTATGCATATAGAAGAACCTCAATGATATTGATCCTATACATAGAAGAATCTCAGGGATATCGGCACTATACATAGAGAATAATGCCATAGAGAATTCAAATCCACTTTAGATAGATAACACAAAATTTCAGGCTGATATTGGTCTCCTTAAATCACTTGAGCGAAGGCAGAAGGATAGGTTGTTCTTCTTTTTCTCGACTTCATTTATTTCTTGTCTTCCTTTGTCTCATCGCAGATATATAAATGTTTGAAATGATGTGATCCGAAGTACCTTAAGGGAGGATGATTTTCTCTAATATATAGACTTCTTAGTGACCGAATGGGTGTCTCCTTGGACAAGCCGACATGGTCATAGGAGGACCGAATTGGACACTTTGTTGGAGACATAAATATTCCACAAAAAAATTTATTATTATTTTCATAAGGTCATGAAGAATCATGCCTTTTACATTTGAAATATACATGAGCATGAAGAACATGTTAGATAAATATTAATTAAGTACATCAATAATAAAAATATATTTTATGAAGACCGACGCTAACTAAAAACTTTAACACTCTCTCTTAGTTAGGGAGGTATTCATAATTACTATCAAGATGATCTAAAGTTGACAAAATATCCAAGGAAAGATCAAGATTAAGACATGCATCATCGTTAATATCAAAATCATGAGCATCGACATAATCATGGTTCACCATCAAACAAATATAGATATAGTCTAGGTGAAACACTAGAAGCCTCATCAATGATAAACAATCTCACTCTAGAAAGAGATATGAGCATGATGTTGGGAGGTTCCTTCTCACTCTAGACAGAGATCTGAGTGGCCTCTAGGACTATTCTCCAACCAAGTTCTAGCCGACAAAGGGAGAATATCCTTTTTCGGACCATTATTAAAACAAGGTCAAAGTGACACAGGGATAATGTCTTTTATCAAACAATTCTCCAACAAAGGTCAAAGTGACACAGGAAGAATGTCATTCCACTGAACCATTCTTCAACCAAAGTCTATGTACTTGAAACATGGATAACCTCCCTAATAAAGTCAAAGTACATGACACGGGAAGAATGTCAGTCCATGATGTTATCTAATATGTCAAACCATTCTCCAACCAAGGTCATAATGACACGAGGAGAATATCGGACCATTCTCCATCCAAGGTCATAAAGGCATAGGGATAATGTCCATTCATAATGAAATCTCATTATCTCTCCCTCTCAATGAGAGAGGAAATCTCCACAAGCCCAAGCTTGTCCCAAAAGTACATAAACTTCCCTCTAGAAAGAGCCATCATAGGAATATCAATTATCTGCTTATCAGTGGAGATGTATTGGAGCTTCACATATCCCTTCAGCGCCATGTCTCAAATGAAGCGATATGTGCTTTGACATGTCATCATGGTCACCACCAACACCTGATAAAAAATAATCCAACAAGTATCTTCATAAGTCATACTACTTCTCAACTTGTCAATCCGACTGTAATATACTTGGCCTTTGCCATAATGAATGAAATAAATTATTTATTCATGCTTATCCAATAAAATTATAACAGATCCGAAACTAAAGAAACACATTATTTCCATCTTCAACACTCTCTGCCCAAACTAAGTTTGCAGTTGTACTTCTCATCCATGACCAATTGTACTATACTGGTAACACATGTTGAGAAATGAATATTGGCTCAACCATAAATTGTTATGTTCCCTCCACTAGATCACAAATTCTTTTCAGACACCCAAACTGGGTGCTCCCTCTTAGACTTAGGCATATCCTTCTATGGTAGTTTAGGTTGCTCCCTCTACCACTGTTGTCTTTCAGTATATCAGCTATCAATGAAAATACATCATCTCAAACTTATAGGTCATATCTCTTTGAAGTATTCAATGAGGTTTTCTAATCACAACCTTGAGGTAGCTCTTATGTACACTTCTTCCTCCTCAATTATTGAGGAAGGAAATATATGCATTAACCTGGTGCAACCTTAAAAAAATGGTAGTATAATTGTACCTTACAACAGGGGGAAATGTCTTGTCACGATTCTCTCCCTCTTACTCAAAGAACCTATTATTGCTAGACCTTGTAGACACCATGATCAAAGCATACTTCGAGCTTATTGATCTAATCGCTCCTTCTGAGTTCAGATCTTATCTAGTACACTATCGCTCAACACAAGTCGTAATTCTGGGAAATTCCTCTTTCTTTGATTCATTCTTACAGATCTTCCATCTTCTTGTCAAAGCCTTGGCAACCTTTACCATGTACTTGTAACCCTCACTAGGAGGCCATGGAAGAATAATTACAACCAAGCAAAGAACTCAAATACAAGAGACTAACTAAAAGTAAAATGATAACAATATTAATAATCAAACAAGAGAGATATAATATACTTATCTTTTGAGAAAAAAAATACCATATCCCTCTCGAATCCTTCATGCACATCATTTCATTCCTTCCTTTCATAAGATAGGGTTACATCTTTCAATGGAAATATTGAACTAGGTCTAACTCTAGGGTTTTATCCACAAACCCTAGAGATTTATTACCAATAATTCTAAATTTCTAGGGTTTACTAAACAGTTCTAAGAAGGGCTCTATATGACTTCTCATTTTATGTGAGGGACCCCTTCAACTCCCTCTTGCTCCTAGCCTACTTGCAGTAATTCTAGTAAAATAAGTCCTTATCACCAGCTACTAAATCTTTTGAAGAATCATTCTTGGATTTCTTCTGATGAGAATTCTCATCATCATCATCATTGTCCTTCCTTTTCTTATAATTTGATGCTTCAAGACAATTATTTCTATAATGTCGAATTTCTGACATCCAAAACATTGGACTTTTGACAAGTCTTTCTTTCTTTGTGAATTGGGTCTTCTACCTACACTTTTATTTTGAGAGTCAAATTTCTTCTTTCCATTATTCCTTCTAGATTTTGCAACAAGATCTTGAGATTCTTCTTCATCAGGACTTTGGATCTTTCCTTTAGTTATAAGCCTAGATTCCTCTTGAGTGCAAGAGGTCCACAATTCTTCAAAGCTTGGAGTATCCTTTCTAGCACATATCCCAATGGAAAATGCATCCCATAGATCTGGTAGTCCATTGATTGTTGTAGTGATCAATTCAGATTCAGAAATGACTTCACCAATGCTTTGGAGTTGATCTCTTAAGTGAGCTATCTTCATGAAGTAGGAGGCCACAGGTTCATACTTTGACATCTTAATATCACAGATTTTATTCCTTAAAGAAATATTTTGGCCAATGTTGTTGATTGAGTACAAATTAATAAGAGTACCATAGACTTTCTTTGATTTTAATAATTCTGAAACAAATCGGATTAAATGATCCTTAAGAGATTCAAATAGAATTCTTTGATCCTTAACCTCACCCTTTCTAAAAATTTATTTCCCTACAACATCATTATCATCTGGTTGAGGTACTTTACCTTGGACATATTGCAAAACTTCATGTTCTTCTAGGACAAGATCAATCCTCTTCTTCCATGCTTTGAAGTTTGATGCTCCTTCAAGTTTGTTTCCTTCCTTGCAAGAGGGAACCATTTGCTCAAAAATATTGGACATAGAGATAAGAGATTTCTTCCTTGAGAGAGAGAGAGAAAGAGATTCAATAAGGTGTGATCTTCAACTTTCTTTCTTCACCAAAGCTCTGATACCATGTTGATTTTTCAAGTACAATGTAGACTAATACTTATTTATGAACACTAATAATTACTACCAATGGTTATATGTCTTCTTTTATCATTTACTACTTCATCAAGAAATTATATTTCATAAATTAAACCATTAACAATAGAAGAAAAGAAGAGATCACATTGTGTGAAAAATCCAAAACTGGAATCCTATTGTAGCAACTAGAATTTATTTTTCTAATTGTTAATTATTTTAACAATTTATCTGCTATGACACATATCAAATAAATCACACTACAACCTTCACAAATAAAAATTGCAAAAATAATAGCGATGGAAACTGAGAAAATACTAGCACACACAATAAAATTGACTCCGTTATTTTTGGACAATTGTCCTCGGAAAAACCCAATGTGGAAAAATCGGTGCAGCAGTGAGGGTTTTTATTATTATGCAGCAGTGAAATTCTCAATGCAATCTATGGATGCCCACCTAGAAATCCAAACAACAAGAAAATATGGGCAAAATTATCTAAGGGAATTACCCTTCTTCCACAAGCAATCCCGACACAAATTCTCTTCAAAAACTCGTCCTCCTAGACCCTTTGCGTTGGCCTATGTGTTGTTATGCGCAAACCCTATGACGTCTAGCCGATGAAATGCCTTTGATGAAGTCGTTATTCTTGTCTCTGCTGAGGAAATTTCTTCTCTGACACTCTGGACCCTCTGTCCGACCTCTTGAAATGAAAACAAATTTCTCTCCAACTAAACCAAATTGATTCTCTAAAGCAAGTGCGCAGTCCTATGCGCTGCCTCACTAGGAATAGCTTAGCCCCTTGCTGCTGCTGCCTCTCCAGATCTGAAAAGATTCCTCTGGATCAATGTCTTTTCCCCTCACTAACTCTGCTTTGATCTCTAGCTCTCTAGCAACGGTTGTTGCTCTCTAGAAATCGATCTGCCGAGGAAATCGAACTAGTTGTGTGTCCTCTCGAAGATCCCATCGACTTCCTCTTATACTCCATTATTGAAGCACCAACAACCAATATTAAAACTTAATCAATGGATAGGATCATTTTGGAGTCGATATTTGTGATTTTCTAGATGATTTGCACCTTGACTTAATTAATTCTGATTAATTAACCATATTCCCTAAGTTTAGACTTAGGAAATATTTAAAAATTGGTTAATAATCCAACTAATCCATCTCTAGATGGAATTTCTAGAAATGATTTATGGGTTTTGGAGATCTCATGTATTATAGCCTCTCCACCAAATCTCGTGTCTAGAACACCTCTTATGCTATATACAATAGCACTCCCTCTTAGCAAGGATTGTGTTCTCTCTAGTGTTGCACATCCTACCACAATATCCTGTCTTTGTATCACCTGTTATCACGTTGTTGATGTCTAGACATACTGCCCACCAACCACTGCGCAACTCTGATGTTGCATCTGTGCCACTGCTAATACTACCATACTTCTGCCAATATTGCATCTGCACTGCAATTCCCTGTCATATTTTGTTGATGCAACTGTAACTACTGCAACTAAGAAGCATCCAAAATAATGAATCAATTGTGTTCCATATGATGCATTTGTCTCCCAAGTATTGACTACTACTAGTATATGCATTGTCACTAAATAATATGTGTTGTTGTTAACTCTATTACTAATCCACCTGCTCTATTACCAACACTACAATGTGCTCCTCAGCTACTAGTCTGCAACTATCACTCTGGTACTGACTGCATCAACTACCATTGATCCATCCTGCTACTGAATATTGTGGGCCCCCATAGCAAGGTAATGATCCATGAGGTGGACTCCTCAAGGACCCTGCCCAAATCTGTAGCTCTCTAGAGCTACAAATCCAAGTCTCCCCACCTCACTCCTAGAGGTATGGCTGCCAATATCACGAAGCCTTCCTCCATCCCAGAGGAAAACTTGTCGATCTCAACTAACACTTCTTGTTTGTCTTGCTTCTCTGACTTTTCCTTCTTCCTGAGAGGACACTGCATGCTATAGTGATCGATCTCAGCACATCTAAAGCACTTGACCTTTGATAGGTCCTTCTTCTTCCTTAGTTTTTCCCCCCGCCCTTGCTTGGGACCCTTTGATGTGAGGGCCATCTTCTCTTCCTCATTCACCACGTTTGATTTGCTGCTAATGATGCCACTGATGGAGCTATTTAACAAAGCTCGCCTTAACTCCTCTCGCTGCAAGTTTGACCACATTTTGTCCAATTCTAATAGCTTGTCTCTGTCCAAGATACTTTGGACATAAACTTTCCATTCCTCAGAGACACTATTTAGTGTCAATCTCACTAGCTATGTTGGTTGAGGTGTTGCCCCAATAGTTGCGAGTTGGTCTCGAACCTCCTGAATCCTGGTGAGGAAGGAATCTATGCCTTCCCCCTTTTGCATCCTGATGCATCTCAACTTTTCTTCCAGGATCATCCCACATCTCTTTGGAAGTATCCTTGTGAGTTATGTGTGGGACTATATGGTCCCAAACTCCATCCAAGATCAATTGCTATGCCTCCTCTAGTTCCTTCCTATATTATTTTAGCTCATCTGCGTCCTGGGGAACTACCACAACACTATCTATGGAGATCTTCATGCCTTATTCATCCAATAGGAAGGACATACTGGCCTTCCAAATGAAATATTTGGAGGAACCCTCCAACCTATCCTAATCTCTAAGCCCTATTGTGGCCATCTCAAAAAATTTCGAAAACCCCCTCTTTCCTTCTGCTTCGATGTTTCTCTTCTACTCGCACTCCCTTCTGGAATGCACAAATCTGATATCCGCTATTGCCAATCTTCCTGGAAAAATCGAACTTCTAAGACTCGAAGTTCCCTGAGAGAAATTTCCCCTCTGTTGTGTGTTCTTTTCACTACTGAGATTGTAGTTTCTACTGAGAAGAGAAAAGAAAACACAACAGCGGGGAAATTTCTCTCAAGGAACTTCGAGTCTTAGAAGTTTGACTTTTCCAGGAAGATTGGCAGTAGCGGCTATCAGATCTGTGCATTCCAGAAGGGAGTGCGAGTAGAAGAGAAACGTCCAAGCAGAAGGAAAGAGGGGGTGTTCGACAATTTTTGAGATGGCCACAATAGAGCTTAGAGATCAGGATAGGTTGGAGGGTTCCTCCAAATATTTCATTTGGAAGGCCAGTATGTCCTTCCTGTTGGATGAATATGGCATGAAGATCTACATAGACAGTGTTGTGGTAGTTCCCTAGGACGCAGATGAGCTAAAATAACATAGGAAGGAACTAGCGGAGACATAGCAGTTGATCCTGGATGGAGTTTTGGACCATATAGTCCCACACATAACTCGCAAGGATACTTCCAAAGAGATTTGGCATGATCTTGGAAGAAAATTTGAGATACATCAGGATGCAAAAGGGGGAAGGCATAGATCCCTTCCTCACCAGGATTCAGGAGGTTCGAGACCAACTTGCAGCTATTGGGGCAGCGCCTCAACCAACATAGCTAGTAGATTGGCACTAAATAGTATCTCTAAGGAATGGAAATTTTATGTCCAAAGTATCTTGGGCAGAGAGAAGCTACCATAATGGGACAAAATGTGGTCAGAATTGAAGCGAGAGGAGTTAAGGCAAGCTTTGTTAAATAACTCCATCAGTGGCAGCATTAGCAGCAAATCAAAGGTGGTGAAGGAGGAAGAGAAGATGGCCCTCGCATCAAAGGGTCCCAGTCAAGGGCAGGGGTAAAAAATAAGGAAGAAGAAGGACCTGTCAAAGGTCAAGTGCTTTAGATGTGGTGAGATCGATTAGTAGGGGGCATAAACTAAGATTGCAGTTTCTACTTTTCTGCAATCCTACAGTTTAAAATCGAATTTATGCCCCCGTCAATTCGACCTACTTGTCTAAGTATTGTGTTGCCTCTGAAAAATTCATCAACTTCTCCCTCTAAGCAGCGAAATTTTCTCCTCCCCTTAAGATCTTCCTGATTGATCACTCACGCTCTGATACCATGTGAAAATTCCAAAACTAGAATCCTATTGCAACAATTGAAATTTATTTTTCTAATTGTTAATTATTTTAACAATTTATCTACTATGGAAAATATCAAATAAAACACACTACAACCTTCACAAATAAAAAACTATGGAAATAATAGCACTGGAAACTGAGAAAATACTAGCACACATAATAAAATTAACAACATTATTTGTGGACAATTGTCCCTGGAAAATCCCAATGTGGGAAAACCGGTGCAATAGTGAGGGTTTTTATTATTATGTAGTAGTGAAATTTTGAGTACAATCTATGGATTCCCAACTGGAAATCCAAACAAAAAGAAAATCTAGGCAATATTATATGATGGAATTGCTCTTCTTCCACAAGCAATCCTGGCACGACTTCTCTTCAAAACTCGTCCTCCTGGACCCTCTGTGTTTCTCTGTGTAGACCCTATGACGTCTAGCCTCTCAACTACCTCTGATGAAGTCATTATACTTGTCTCTGCTAAGGAAATCGCTTCTCAGACAATTTGGACCCCATTCCCGGCCTCTGGAACTGAAGAACGAATTTCTCTCCAGCTAAATCGATTTGCTTCTCTGAAGCAACTGCGAAATCCTCTGCGCTGCCTCACTGGCATTAACTTGACCCCTTGTTGTTGCCTCTCCAGATCTAGAAAACTTCCTCCGTATAACTGTATCTTCCCCTCATTATCTATACTTCGATATCTAGCTCTCCGACAACTATTGTTGTTGTCTGGAAATCGATCTGTCGAGGAAATCGAACTATTGGTGTGTCTTCTCTAAGTGCCTATCAACTTCCTCTCATAATCCATTGTTGGAGCACCAAAGGTCAAGATTAAAACTTAATCAATGGCTAGGATCATTTTGGAGTCGATCAGTGTGAGTTTCTACATGATTCACACCTTGACTTAATTAATTCTAATTAATTAACCATATTCCCTAAGTTTAGACTTAAGAAATATTTAAAAACTCGTTAATAATCTAATTAAGCCATCTCTATATGGAATTTCTAGAAATGATTTCTGGGTTTTAGATATCTCACGTATTCTAGCATCTCCACCAAATTTTGTGGCTAGAACATGCCTAATGCTATGGAAACTAACACATTGAACAAGAAAAAGACAAAGTTTACTCTGGGAAAACCCACTTGGGGTAAAAACCCAACAATTGTTTCCTTAGAGAACCAATTCAACAAGAGATATCAGACAAACTAAACAACAAGTTCATTGTTGAATTTCCATGGCACTCAAGAATTTGGGTTTGTTCTTAGAATCTCTAACACAAACACACTGAAATGCCACAACAAACTACTTTGCACAACATAATAAACACAACAATAAATCAACTAGTGCACAATAGACAATTTTTCACTTTTTCAGCCCAACTTCGTTATATTAAAAAACTTTAATACAATTGTCTAGGGATCTCATACCAAGGATAATGGCCCTCATACAATCTACCCTGAAACAAGAATGCAACCAGGGCTTGGTGTCAACCATTTAACAACCAATCTACCCTGAAAAATATACAACTGACTTACTTGCCGATGTAGTTGGCTCCTCAGCTCCTTTCATTCCATGTACTTTGAACACATATGTTAGTCATTTAGCTTCCAATTTGCAGCAACACCAATCTACCACTATCAATGATCACAAGTCCTTTAGGTCACTGAACATGGCTCCAACAAATATGCCCTCTATCTACTCCTTTTTCCACCAAGGATGTCAACACAAAGGGACTTCGATCAAATATTCACAACTAATTTTGTGAGCAACTCTTTGGTTTGCCCACTTCTGCCTTCCTCTGTTGCTAAAATGATGGAAAATCAAGGGCTTGGAGGCTGCCCACTCTCACTGAATATGTCCTTCTCTGCACAGTGAACTAGGGCTCTCAAAATGACTCACTTGGTTGCCATTTACTCCTTTAAATATCAGCCCCTTGAGAACCAATAACTTTGCCTCTCCTAGCAGGCTTGTAGTCCTTCACAAGTTTTCACGTAGGGCTCCTTTGGCACCTATTGACATCCCTCAAAACTGCTCCTTAAGATGCCTAACCAAACCTGTCTTTCATGGAATCCCATCAACCATTAGAGAAATTTTGAGGTCTAAAATGGGCCTCCTAAGGAAAGTTATAAAATAATAGTGGAAATAATAAAATAAGATTAGATTACATGATCAAATTTTAGAAGAAAAAAAAAAAAAAACTATTTTTTCAACTTATCTCCCTATGGTTTTATTCAAATTTCGAGCAAGAGCACTCGTTGGATGCAGAATTTAATTCCTCATCCAAGGAGTTCCCATGTTACATACTTTCAATGGACCTTTCTACATGAAAAATGAGAAATACATGAAAATTGTGATGTAATCATGTTTTTCATATATTTCTCATTTTTCGTGTAGCAGGGTCCATCGAAAGTATGCAACATGGGTACTCCTTGGATGAGGAATTAAATTTGTCATCCAATGAGTGTCCCCGCTCGAAATTTGAGTAAAACCATAGGGTGATAAGTAGAAAATGAAAATTGAAAAGTTAGTTATTTTTTTTAATCTTTTTACTATTTTACTCCAAAAATGGTGAATCATCCCATATGGTTGGCATCATCATCTTGAATCCTATTGGTTCTTATAAATTTTATTTTGGTCGTACTTTTTTGTTTTGAGGCCCATTTTTTACCTCAAAATTTCTCTAATGACTAGCAACAACACAAAACATGAAAGGAGAAATTACATACCTTGGGCTAAAATTCTGCCCTCAAACTTTGGACTTTTGCTGCACCTTAGACCTACATTTTCGGCCCTTGTTAGGGTTTTTTTAGCTTCTCCTACAACCCTCCAAACTTGGAATTGAAATTCTCCTAAAATTTGTGCTTGACCCTTTTCTACAGGCCCTCTCGGTGCTCTGCCTTCTGTGATACCTCTACGCTTGTTCCAGCTCTATGTTAGGCCTAACGACCCTCCAAAACCCGACTTCAGGAGCTTGACCTCCTTCCAAAAAATTCCCTAAACCTGAAACTTGTTCACAAGAGACAAAATGCACCAAAAACTACCTATAACTTGTCCTTTGCACTCAGCCAACTCTTACCCAAACTCACCTACCCAAAAACACAAGAAGATGCTCCAATTTGGCCTCCTTTCAATTCAAACAAGCTCCTAAGGGACTGTGGTTTCCTCAAACCTCCTTCTCCTTACGTGAGATGCACTTCTGATGTGCCAGATGAGGTCTCCAATATTTTATATTTATATGTTCTTTGGTGGCAACTTTAACCCACTCTAGGGTACTCCTAAAGCAAGGTCGACATGTAATTTTTCCAAATAACCCACTAACACAAATAAAAAATTATATTCCTCATTTCAAAAATGCACCTTCAAATTTATTTGTAGCCCCTTTATCCACTAAGGGTGCCACACATGCTTCAAGGGTCTAACCTCCAAAATACACCTGGATTCACACCCACAACTTTGGGTGCAAAGCCCACAACTTGGGTACTCTTGCCCACAAATCCCATGTGGGTCAAATTCCTCCACAATCATGTACCCTAGGGTTTGGAGTACCTCCCAAGCTACAAACTCAACACACATCCACCAAGTTTCCAAGTTAACCCTCTTTAATCTAACTGCAATCACAAGAGTACAAAGTTAACACAAAGAACGTAGGCTCCCTTTTCCATAGAGAAGTATCACATTAATCTCGACCATGTTCACAAGGATAAACATCGAGGATATCGGCCCCATAGGTAGAGAAGAACCTTAGGGATCTAAGACCTATACACATAGAAGAATCTTAAGGATCTCGACCCTATACATAGAGAATAATTTCATGGATCTCATCCCTATACCCAGAGAAGAATTCCACTGAGAATTCAGATCGACTTTAGACAGATAACATGGAAATTCACACTGATATTGGTCTCCTAAAATCACTTGAGCAAAGACAAGAGGATAAATTATTCTTCTTTTTCTTGGCTTCCTTTCTTTCTTGTATTCCTTCGTTTTATTGCAGATATATGTGTGAAATGATGTGATTTGAAGTACCTTGAGGGAAGACAATTTTCTCTAATATATAGACTTCTTAGTGACTGAATGGGTGTCTCCTTGGGTAGGCTGACGTGATCATAGGAGGGATGACTTGGACACTTCGTTGGAGACATAAATCTTCCACAATAATTTTCTTTTCTTTTCATAAGGTCGTGAAGAATCATGCCTTTTACATTTGACAAATACATGAGCATGAAGAACATGCTAGAGAAATAATAATTAAGTACATCAATGATAAAAATATAATTTATGAAGACCGACCATAGCTATAAACTTCAACAATTAGAACCAACATATAAATAATTTTTCCAAAGGATCTCTCAAAAATACAAGCAATGAAGTAAAGGACTAGTAGAAAGTTGAGCTTTATCACAAAGATAACAAGAATGGTTTCAAAAGAATTATTCCATGAAGAAGGCCTTTCACATCCAGGTATCAAAATATCTTTTTGGACTTTTGCTCCTCTTGTAATAATTTTGATCATGAAGGAATAAGTTGTAAAGCCTATGTAAGGATGGTTATCAAAAACATATACAAAGAATACTTCAAGACTTCAAGGAATTATTATGTGATAAATGGTCATAGAAGTTTCAAAGAGAGTGTTACTAGAAATTACAATTCATTTTTCTTTATTGGATCATGTTGAGTGTTATAAGTGAAATAAATATGGGCACAAGACATGCGACTGTATAAGCAAAACAATAAAGGATCCTCAATAAAACAAGCAAAAGGAATTTACAAAGCTGTGAAAAGGAAGCAAGAAATTCGGGAAGAACGTGGATTTGATTTATATGCTCAAAATAAATGAATTCAATGGTATATAGATAGTGGGTATTTAAAGCATATGATATATATAAGATAAACTCTCTCTAAAGGGAGAAAAAGGAGGAAGTGTTACTTTTGGAAATAATGCACCATCCAGAATCATTGGAAAAGGAACAGTTAATCTTGATAATGGAAAGGCTATAAATGTTTTATATGTTGATGGTCTAAAACACAATATTTTGAGTGTTAGTCAAATGTGTGATCAAAGATATGATCTCATATTTCATGCTAAGGGTTGTGAAATAAGGAAAGCAAGATCGAGAAGATTAGTGGCAAATGTAGCTAAGACCTCAAGTAATGTATATGTCTTGGATGAAGTCAACAAAAAATGTTATATGGGGAAATTGGATGAAAGTTGGTTACGGCACATAAGGATGGGTCATATACGTTTTGGCCATCTAGTAAAACTTAGCAAAGAACAAGTAATGAGAGACATGCCAAAAATCTAAAAACTAAGTAATCCCATTTGAAAGTCATGTCAACATGGGAAGTAGACTATAGTCAAATTCAATACAAACGAGTACTCATCAACCAATCCATTAACACTTGTTCATACAGATCTTTGTGGGCCTATTAGAACACAAACATTAAGAGGTGAGAGATACTTTATGATTCTAATTGTTGACTATACAAGACTTAGATGGGTTTCTTTCCTTAAGGAGAAAATTCTGAAGCTTTTGAAAAGTTCAAACCTTCAAAGCCCTAGTTGAGAATGAAACTGATCTAAAGATAAGATGTTTGAGATTATATAGAGGAGGAAAATTTACTTCTCATGAACTCACTGAATTATGTGAAAAGGATGGGATTAGAAGACATATTTCAATGGAAAAAATTCCACAACATAATAGTATTGTTAAAAGAAAGAACAAAACTATGTAGGAGATGGAAACAACTATGCTTCATGAAGTAAACCTTGCAAACACCTTTTGGGGAGAAGCAATTAATACAACAATTTACATCATAAATAGAGCTCAAATTAGAGTCAACAACAATAGGAATCCCTATGAAATATGGAAAGGCAAATGTGCTTTAGTCAAACATGTCAAAGCTTTTGGAAAAGAGTGCTACATCAAGATAAATGAAGATAATTTAGGGATATTTTATTCTAGAGCAAATGAAGGAATTTTCCTTGGTTATTCATGTAGAAGTAAGGGATACAAATGCTACAACAAAATACTATACAATGTAGTAGAGAGCATTGTTGTAAAAATAAATGAAACATTACCTCAAAAAGAAAATCCACAAAAAAATGAATATCCAAAGGAGATAATCAGCGAACAACATGAAGAAGAAGAAGACGAAGAACAGAAAGAACAAGAGAAAGAGGAAGATAAAAAGGAAAAAGAGCAAGAGGAGGAACAGATAGAACTTAAACATCTAAATACCATCTAGGTACATTCAACAAAATCATCCAAAAAAACAAATTTTTGGGGGTAAAGCTTCAAGCATTTAGACTACGAGGTTGATAAGCTCACCATAATGTACAAACTTTGCCTTGTTATCCAAAGTATAACTGAACAAATTTGCTTAAGCCAGTAAAGATGAGTATTGGGCAATGCTATAGAGGAAGAGCTAAATCAGATTGAGAAAAATGAAACATGGGAACTTGTGCCTAGACCAAAAGATAAGAATTTAATTGGCACTATTGGCACTAAGTGGGTCTTTAGGAACAAATTAAATGAATATGGACAGATAATGAGAAATAAGGCTAGATTAGTTTACAAAGAATATACACAAGTGGAAGGTCTAAACTTTGAAGAAACTTTTGCTCTAGTTGCTAGATTAGAGGCGATTACAATGTTCTTGACATTTGCTTGCTTTAAAAAAATCAAGGTTTATCAAATGGATGTCAAGTCAACTTTCCTAAATGGAAATTTGGGAGAGGTAAATGTTGAACAACCAAAGGGGTTTTATTTGTTATAAAATTAAGACAATGCATGCAGGTTGAATAAGAATCATTATGGTCTTAAGCAAGCTCTTAGGGCTTGGTACTCAAGACTTGATAAATATTTTTGACAATAAGGATTCAAAAGAGGAGAAACCTATAGCAACTTATACATCAAAATAGATAGTGAAAACCTATTTATAATTGTTTTCTATGTGGATGATATCATATTTGGAAGTAACATTGGCACAATGAGTCAAAGGTTTCCGATAGAATTGCAGAAAGAGTTTGAAATGTCCATGCTGGAAGAATTGTCATTCTTGCAAGGATTGTAGGTTATTTAAACAAATAAAGGCATATTCATCTCCCAAACTAAATATCTCAAGGAAATGTTGAAGAAGCTTGGAATGGAAAATTGTGCACAAATTAACACTCCCATGGTTAGATAACGCAAATGAAGAAAATATGGTGAACCTCTAGATGAAAATCAAACTTTGTACAAATTCGTGATTAGCAACTTATTATATTTGATAACATCAAGACCTGATATCATGCAATCAATAGGGTTTGTTCCAAGGTTTCAATCTGCATCGAAGGATACTCGTGTGCAAGCAATGAAGTAGATTTTTAGATAATTAAACGGAGCTATGGAATTTGGCTTATGGTATGAAAAAAGGAAAGGCTTTATCATAACGACATATACAGATGTTGAATCGGTTGGAATTATTGATACCAAAAAATCACTAGTGAGGAGCATTCTTTTTGGGAAACTATTTGGTATCATGGTTGAGTATAGTTGACGATGAATACATTTAGCAATAACATGTTGCACTCAAGTTCTCTGGATGAAGCAAACTCTAAAGGACATCATAATAGACTATGATCAAGCAATATCAATTATATATCATAACACAACCAATAAAAGGCAACATAGCTTCATGGGGAGCAATGTCCTGCTCCTGATTTATGAAAAGGGGGAGAATTTCAGATGAGGAGAACCATCAATTCAAGGGGAGCAACCCTTTTCCATTGATCTCAAAGGGGAGGAATTGCATTCAAATGAAGAATTCAAAATAGGAGTTAAGATGCAGTCAAAAGGAAAATTTGTAGACAAATGGAGTTTGCAAACATGGGGAGCTCCTCAACGCTGCAAAATTTGTCTGAGGGTTACCATTGATAACGAGTGAGATTGTTGAAAAATGTATTTTCATTGATGTCAAAGCTAAGGGGAGACCCAATATGGATGCATATAAAAGTTAGGGGGAGACCCTTCATGAGGATAATAATGTTCAAAGACTCTTTTGTATATGCCAACACAACCATTACCACAATTCGACCCAACGTTAAGTGCATGTATTCACAAAAAGTCACTATAAATAAAAATTGTGAGTGCAATAGAAAGAGTGAGAATGTGGTGGGGCAATGTGATCTGTGGTAAGGACGATCATGTGATATGTGGTAAGCATGAACATGTGATCTAAGGTGCAGAGGAGAGAAGTGTAAAAGCAAGGACAAGGAGCAGAAGGTCGTAAAAAGGGAACAGAGGGCCATACAGGTAGTTTAAGAAGCAAAATAAATAGTAAATTAAATTTTGGTAGAATAAAATTTTCTTATGTAAATTACATTATTTCAGGTTACCTTTCGTCAGTTAGCGAATAGAGAATTTAATGAAAATAGACAGTCCTTGGCATATCGATAATTTTTACAAAGTCTTGGTTTTGAAAAATCATCAATATCCCAATATACTTACTCCTGGTCATAGCCCCTAGTCACAAGGCTCTTAAGGTTTAGCGCCCGAGGGCTAAACTCCTTTGGCATATCAACATATTGTTTTTTATCAAAAAGGCATGGCTAGTGCAAAATCACCAATACCTCATTATATTGGCTCGCAGTCACAGCTCTAGTAACGTGGGTGGTTAGGTATAGCACTCAAGGGCTAAAATCCCTCAACACATCACCATATTGGCATTTAAAAAAAAAACTAGTGGATTTTTCAATATTTTGAGCTTCAATAGCTCCTATTCATAGCCCTTGGCCAGGAGGGGGCTTAAGGGTTATCACATGAGGGCTAAGCGCGCTCATTATATCACCATATCGATGTTTTAACAAAAAGTGAAGGCCCAAGGAATCTCCAATATTCAGGTGTATTGTCTCTCATCACAATCATGGTCACGTAAGTGTTATGTTAAAGCACTTAGTGCTTAGATCCCTTGACATATTGATAAACAAAAACATTTGTAGGTTCAGTAAATATTGAATCTTAAATGACAACAAATTTTCCAAGGGTTGATAGAAATAGTTGTCGTTGTCCATACCTGAAAGGTCTTTGTTTTGCAAGTGATTTTAATGTTAAAAGATTTCAAGGATTTCTCTGATGTCCCGATATAATAGCACCTGGACATGTTATATGTGATGTAGTTTTAAAGATTATAAGCACTAAAACATGGAAATTTGGATTGAAGGGAGCTCCAAGGTTTGAAGAACTGTAAGTGCTTGCATAGCGATTGGTTGTATGTTTAAGTGGAAAGTTATGATAGTTGGACAAAAGGGAGAGCATGTATATTAAGGAATTATAAAGGCACTAGTAGTATAAGTGTTCGAGCACAGTGTAAAGGCACATGTGGAGTATAAGCTTAGCTCGAAGGTTGTAGTATGAATACGATTGAATAGGTAGTAAAAGCACTTAGTATTATGAGCACTATATTTTGAAGGTGGTTTGAAGGAAAGCACATGTTTAGAAAAATTGAAGAAGAGCTAATTTTGATAGCTCAAGTTGAAGGAAGTGCCTATTTTGATCGTTCAAGTTGAAGGGAGTGCCAAATTAATAATGACATAGTAAGGGGTGACTATACAAAGGTAAAGAATCGAACTAATAACCAGAGTGAATCATCGCAGAGCAAAATTTAGAAAAAACATAGTGAACCTTTGAAGAATAAGACTGCAGTGCAGAATTCAGATAAACAAAATGGATCCTTGAAGAAAAGTTTACAAACTAGACAACAGAGGGGATTGGTGTGACCTATAGGTTAGTTCCTATAAAATGGAGAAGGGTATTTGTGTCTCCTTCATGTTGGTGCTTGCAAATCAAAAGGGATTGGTGTCTCTTATAGGTTGGTGCCTGAAAATTATTGTAACAATAGGTTTGTGCCTACAAAGAATTATCATTTAAAGATATTTTGTGGTTTTCTCCAAAAAGGGTTTTCACATATATCTTGTGTTTCATGTCTTGCTTATAATATTAATATTTTATGGTGATTGAATGTTTAATAAGTAAAAATTGTATTATACTAACCCCTCCTCACCACCCTTGCCCTCGCGCCCCCCCTCGTCCATCCCCAGCCCTCTCCACAACAAAGTATAATTTTGAATCCAACATGTGGGGTTTAAGATTTAGAAATACAAACACTTATCAAGCAAAAAAGGACATCAAGAATTTATACACAAAAAGCTCCAAAGAGGAAATTCTATTCAATCATTAATTATCCATGCATGTTTTCAATGCACATTTGGTTGCTTTATATAGCTTAAGGCCATTATAAAGATATGAATAATATATTCAAAGCAACAACATGCATAATTATCTCCCATAGACTCTCCATGAATGTCTCGATTTATTCCATGAAATACGCATTCCTTTCTTTTCTTATTGTTTTCATTCTTATTTGTAAGTCAATATTACGTGTGATCTACTTTATTTATTTTATACATTCTTAATCACAAGTAGGTGTTAATCCTTCATACTTACTTTTAATGAATACTTGTGATCAATCATCTTAAGTTTTCTTTGGCTTACCCCCTAACCATATCTCAAGTTTCTGTGGGTTTCCATTAAACATTACATTCTTTGGGGTTTCAATGTTTCACCCTTAACCATTACAATTCTCAAGTGGTCAATATCATTTAGATATCTTAATCATATTTCTACACTACTCAACTTTAATTGTCAAAAGTCCAATAAAATGTTCTATTCGAAACTCAATCTTAACGTCGTGAATATGTCATTGTCATGGTTGCATGGGAAATCCTTCCAACTATTGGGTTCTACTCCTCAAGTCCCCACATCCCATAGAACTTTGAAAAGGGCAAGAAATGTTCCTTTTTAAAGGGAACAACCATGGGGCATTCTCAAATAGTTTCTTGGAGAAGAATGGAGCATTTCTAGAGCATTTATTTGGAACTTTTGGGAGCTTTGAGAAATCGTCCATAACCTAACAACCAAAACTTGGACTAGCTTGCCTAATGAACCCATAAACTAACACAACCATATAAATTAAATGATTAGTTAACACCAATAGATGACAATCCATGATAGACATCAAAACACTTACCTCAAGGTACATCTTACATTGTCAATATTACAAAATTCATAAAAACATAAGCAAATTATAACTTGTTTGTAAATTATTATTGGGAATTTGTTTCCGGATCCATCACATGATAGTTTAGATTATCAATGTTTCAAACCTGCTCATGAGGTTAATTCGAAACATAGATAATCTAAACTCTCATGCAATGGATCCGAAAACAAATTCCCAACAAAACTCAGACCCCAAAAGCCTCAAATTTGAATTATTATTAGTATAAAGAAATAATATATCAGTTAAGATATATATATATAACAAAATTGTTAACCATGGAAATTCACCTCACTTTACTATGGAAATTCTTAACTTGTAAATGGGTTTTCTTACAATACCATTGACCAATGCCATGGCTTATTGATACCACATGCCCAAAATATTTTTTATATAATTTATTTCATATTATGCCCTCTATCCTAACTACTACTAAAATATTTCATAGAGGTTATATTCCTACCATCCGTAAAAGAGGAAAAAAAACACTAGCCCTAGAACCAAAAAGACCAAAAAAGAACACCAACACCCCATAGAAATTATTTTTTTAATATGCTTTCGATGATTGGGAGGTGTTTAAAATTGATTTTTTGATGCATTTTTCATGTTTAGAACGTAGTTAGAGATAATTTTTAGGTTCATATATTATGTATTATGTTTAATTTTTAATATATATATATATATATATATATTATTTTATTTTCAAAATTTTCAATTTTCATTTGTTTAGAAACATTTTTTCAATTCATTCTACATGTTTGGGAGGTAATTAGGACAGAATTAGAGATCATTTTTCAAGTATCATGTTTAATTTTTTTTAAAGAGGTAGTTAATTTTTTTTGCAAATGAAAAATTTCGGTAAAAATCATGATGGATTTTCGTTTTTTTTAGTCTACGCATTTCAAACCATCCATTGTGGTTCATCGTCAGGACTAAGATGGTTCATCGTCATGACTAAGATGGAAAAATCTGATCTGAGCAAGAGAATAAATATTGAAGAATATGCACAAAGAATTGAGTCAAACAGTAGAAATAAAACGGTCATAAAGAATATACCATAAACAAATAACGTTTAAAAATACAAGATTAATAAATAATGTGCTAAAATAATTAATAATATAAAGGAGAATAAAAACAGAATTCATAAAAATATAATGACTAAATCAAGTCAAACAAAACATTGCATATTAAAAGGTCAAAAGATAAATATATACTAAAGAACAATTATTATATATATATATATATATATATATGAATTTTGGACTCTTTTTTTAATTATATTTTCCTTTTTTTAAAGCCAAAAATGGAATGTATTGAAAACATTTCTTTGGATTTTCTTTTTGAACTTTCATAGAATTTCACAACCAGCCCACCAAGACTTGGGCTAACTTGGTTAATAAACCATAAACAACGAAAAAGAGAAGAAATTGCTACCCCTCAACTCATAAATACAAAGAGCCTACCACATGTTTTTTTTTTTCCAATTCATTTTACATTATAGGAGACTAACTTGGTTAATAAACCATAAACAACAAAAGGGAGACAAAAATGTGATCACTCAAAGCACAAATACAAAGATCTTACCACACCTTTTTCTTAATTCGTTTTACATGTATGAGAGACAATTAAGCATATTTTTCCCTTCATATATATAAGGCTAGTGTGTGCCCCGATGGGGTGAGAGAACATAGTCACATTGGTCTTCAGGGCAGGGCTTAGCCCCTCTCAGTAAATCACCTAAGTGACATGTGGCGTAGGGGTTGCATCCAAGATACAGTGCATAGAAGTTTCAAGGAAAGGAGAGTCAACCTTATAAGTGGGTTGGCAAGCATGGTAAAGTTGTTGGTAAGCTGGGCATACTAGAGTGTGGTGGAAGTTTAGAAGGGGTTGCACAGGACGTCAGCCTATGCATGCCTCTTTGGCTCTAGTTCATTGTATTAGAATTTTCCGAATGCAAGTGGAGCAACGATTGTGGTGTTCGTGGTGGTCATGTATGCTAGGTCTGGGATCCCAGTGAAACCGCACATCAAAGCTTGCTCCATCATTGGTTGAGTCCAACATGGAGGAGATGCTTCTAGATTTGGGTAACTAGTGGTGAAGGTCTGAATTGGGGATTTGTTGTGATTTCTTGGTAAGTTTTCTAGTCTATCGTTTTGACATTCATACTAAATTACCCTCTTGGTGGCGAAGGGGAAAGTTCCATGGTTGTATTTGTATTCCGTTAACTTTTCTTTTGGGATTACAGCGACTTGGCCACCAGGCCTTCAAGGTCCTTCGCAGTTGTAATTGGAGGTTACTGGGTAATGTTTGGGTAGTGGGATTGGTTTGGGTAACTCCTTGCTCTAGTTTCGTTGTTGTGAGCGGGAACCCTTGGCCAGTGTTGGGCACATGCAAGTTTTCTCTTTGGCATTGGAGTTTAGGGTCTCTTAGGCTGCCCTCAGCGCTTCTAGTTTCGTTTTCTTGTTGTGTCAAGTGTTGAGTCTTTAGGGTCAGGGTTGTAATTGAGTGGAGGACGCTGGTTGTATTTTGGGCCAGTATTTTAGAAGGGAGAGGAGCCAGCATTAGCAAGCCGCTACCTTTCTTTAGCAAGGTGTGGGTTGGGAATTAATGGAATCCCTCTGTTGGGTGTCAAGGCTTGGGGTGGTGGCAGGGTCTACGCTCAGCGTTGGACATTTGTGGCTAGTTTTGGTGGTTTGGTATAGTTGTGATTATGCACACACATCGTGGGCATGCTCGAAGAGGGTTCGGGCCTAGAGGACAAAGGGTCGAACACCAAGGGGAAGAGAAGGTGGGGTACAAGTAGAGATGCAAGAGGAGTTGGTCCCTTCTCCTGGATTCTCAGCTTAGGCATGTCATGTATCTCCTAGAGCAGCTAGGTTAGATTCATCATGATGACCATAATGAGGTCATGAGTTTCATGAACGATCTGCAATACAATCAATGGAACATGCAGGACTGGCTGGCTTAAATTCAACTGAGCCAAAGGAGAATCTTAGACTGACTGAAGCACTTGGAAGGGGGAATGCCTCGCCTCGAATATCATGTGCATGGTGAACTTCGGCCTCCAGACCTGCCCGGTAATGAAATGGATAATCCAGATCCAACTCACCCTCCTGCTCCTTAATGTTAGTTGGTTGTTTCTTGATCTTAGGGGTATTTTGGGCCTTTTGTTGTTTCCATTTTTGGATCCTCTGTAAGTTTTGGCAATTTGTAATCAATTTACAACGCTTCTCTTCTAGCCAACAAATCCGGTAGGGGTAGGAGTGAGGCTGAAAGAATAGTGAAATTTGGACAATCGTGTTGTAATATATATATATATATATATATATATATATATATATATATATATTGTGTGTGTGTGTTAGATTTGTTACATTAACCAATGGTCTAAGAAAGTGTAAACCAGGGACATCTATACCGTCAACTTAAAACGTGAATCCTTGATATGGTTTGACTTTTTCTTTGTTTCCTCCCAAATACAAGTTTCAAACCTGGGCTACCTTACAAAACAAAATCCTCAAATGGACTTGAAAAAAAAAAAGGAAGAGAAGTTTTATATATATGTTTTTTTTATTCTTAAAGGTTTAATTTTTTTATTATTTTTACCATTAGCATATGAAACATCAACTTAATTTTATTTTTATTTTCATTTTCTTACGAAAAAAACAAACAAACAAACATTTTTTTTTTCGCTCATTTTACATTTTTGGAAGTTAAATAGAAATAATTCTCTCATTTTTAGAGGTTAAATAGTAATAATTTTCTCATCCTAACGCATTCGTTTATGTTCTCAATTGTGTTCAACTCAAATGAGTGGGAAAAATGTTGTTATTTTCCCACTGATATTCAATTCCTGCATGTTTAACTCATAATAGGTATTCTTTGTCCTTCAAACCTTATTGTCTAAGCAGCAGTCCTCGAGGACATTTCGTTTTTAGATTTTCAAATTTCTTATAATATATTTGACATTTCGTTTTTGGTGCCCCCGAAAACTTCACTTTTCCTGAGTTTTTGATACCCGTGTGCACATAACCCCATTTAGGAAACTCGTACAACGAGTAATTTTTATTTTGTTCTGGATTATTCTTCAAAATAACAGGATATTCGTTGATTATATCCCCTGTGATTGATGATAATGGACATTGTCAATAAGGTTTCACAGCAGGGTAACTGCATAAATGATAAAACCTACTGTCCAGCTGTGTCGCAAAATAGACTAATACAGCATGCAATATTACTTCAAGGCCGATTCAGAGACTAGAGCAATAGCTCGCAAATTTACCTTCATCTTTCCTTTACTGGCGCCCAAACTTTTAAAAAACAAATGCAGCTCGAAAGCTGAAAATAGCTTTCAAATTATAATTAAAAGTCTCCAGTTGAGCTCTGCAAACCTTAAACATGCTACATCATTTTCAACAAGAAAAATGATATTTTATCAATTATATAAGAAGCTAAAATCACGAAAGCAGTTTTTAAATGTTATAACCATTTCCAGTACAGGATTATAACGCATCGAAGAGATAATTTTGACACGAGCAGTAACGGTATCCCTAATCCTGAGTGACCCAAAAAGAACATATAAACATTGCCTCGACAGTTAAAAAGCATGTGTCGTACAAAGTATTGTGTAGGCTGAAAGCCTAAAACACATGCAGGCGTTCCCTACTTGTTAAATCTTGAGTACGAAGTCTCTCCAGACAATTGCTTTGAATATAAAATTTCTCTGACTACCACAGAAGCCACTCCTATGACGATTGAAGAGAAAATAACAGAACCAGTTGAATATTGAAATATTCGTAACACTACCCAGATAATATAATATCAAAATTCAATGTGCAGAATTGAAAAGCATAAGCGGGTCCTTCATCCTCCTTGAGAACCTTGGATCCGGTAATGGGACATTCTACTGCTTCCCCCTCCACTCTGAATCTGGATCCCTGCAATCACAAATTAGAAGAAACCCTGGGGTTAAAAAAATTCTGAGGTTGTTGAAATCCCAAACGAGCATAGCCCGTCCACAGAAATAGAGCTGTAAGCATTTTTGAATGATAAAGCAAAACTGACCTTTGAATATGGTCAAGAATGAGAAGCCTTGGTCCAGGAGGGATTTTTACATCTCTTAGGGCACTGCAGTAAATGGACAAATAGTTGATATTGTCAAATGCCATCAATTAGCAAAAGAATAGTGACTAGTGTGCTAATTCATGTGAACTGAGAAGCAGCTCAGAACAATATGTTTTGAAAAACAGCAAAGTTGAATGGTTAGACTAACCTGTCCGTCAAAAGAGGCAGGGTATTGTCGGTAAGCAAACCCTTCTTGAAATTCTTTTCATAATTTTGAAGCCCAAGTTTGGATAACATGGATTTCGTTTGGGCGTAATAATTTTCTTCAGGAGCTGGCTGAGAGAACTTTTGGCCTAACTGCAACAGGAAAGAATTTAACTATTAACCTGCAGGCAGCTTTCCAATATCACAGATACCAGCAAAACATATCATGCATATACAATTTGACATTATTCCATTATGTACAGTTAATTTTCGCAAATTAGCCCCTTAAGTAATAAGATTAAAAAATCTCGAGACATGCATTGAATGGGTTTAGTTAACTACAACAGTGAACTCTGTAACGTTTGCACAATACATGTCAAGCGAATATCCACAATAACCAAATTAACCAACGTAGTAACTGTTGAGAAACCAATAGGCTAGCAAATTAGGGTTGATTTCTTTTACTTGATAATTGCTTGTGAATATATGTTGGCTTCTTATTACTTTTATTATGTTCTCTTCATCAAACAATTACCAAAACATAAACCATGAAGATCACAAAAAGACAATGAACACAAGATATAGGCTCCAAGCCAGGGCAAAACCCCACAAGGGGAAAACCCAACCAACTTCTCTTCTTATAGAATCAGATCAAAGTGAGAAATCCAGGACCCAAAAACCAAGACCAAGACCTTCCACAAGACCCAAGTCAGCCCTCCTTCAAGCCTTCCTCAACCAAGTCAAGTCCAACCAAGTCAACGATGGTCAAAGCTCTTCAAATCAGAATTTTGGACCTGCAACTTCGCAGAGTTGCCCCAGCACCTTTGCAGAAACAGAATTTATGCCCTGTAATTCACAGAGTTGCCCCAGTACTTCACACGTGTGAACGACAAACAAAAGTTTGATTTTCTTCCTTCTTGACCTTCACTCTATCTCCTTTGACCTTTTGTTCTTCTTCCTTAGGTTTTCGCTTATCTTCTTTCTCTTGCTTGCACAGAAATCGTAGTTGCCAATGTGTGTCCAAATGAGGTCGAACTGCTCTCTATATATACAAATCCAGGAGGTCGAATTGTCCCTTCCAGGGCCGCCTTGGTCTTGTGGGTGACAAAATGACTCTTTGGCTCAAGTAAAATTATTTTTCTTTCTTTCAAAAGTCCAAATGGAACTTGACTCAAGTACAATAGATTGACTCGTGACAATTTTTCTTTTGACTTAATAAACCCTAGAAGCACGAAGAACATGCATGACTAAGAAATAATAATAATAATAAAAATTCTTCTTTTTCTCTATCATGAAATACATAATGATACAAGTACAATGATAATTATGAAGACCAAACTTACTTACAATTTTCAACGGTAACAAGGTGTTTTACCCTTCCATTTTCAAGGTACTCTCAACTCTCGAGCATAAAGCATCAATAAGAAAACCTCCAAGAAACCAGATCCAGCAATGAACACAAAGATGGTCTCAACAACAACGAATCTTTCCAGTAATAAACTCCCTAAGTTGGCTTTTTCATGCTAAAAGTGACAATTAAATTTATGGTAAATCAACAAAACGGAACAGAATGATCTTGAAAGGAAACGTGAGTACAGTCTGCAGTTACACATTTTTCAGCACAAAATTGGAGCTAAAGCACATTGCCAAAGAGTTTGGTGGGCCCATTGTCCCCTAATAGTGCAGGAAGCCATAGATGGAACAAGGTTTCAACTTTCATCAAAGAAAGCATACACTACAGTATTTCACAACTACTGTTGATGTTAAAGAATCAAGAGGATGTATCCCAGACCAAGAAGGAAGTTATGATGTATTAAATGATGTATATTTAAGAAATAGCTACAGCAAGGTTAGAAATAAGTTCCACCACATCTCAGAAAGGAAAGGATCCAGTGATTAAGGAAAAAAAAACCCTACAATTCTGCCAACAATATGATAGGGAAACCACAACTTAAGACCCTGAAGCTTAAAGGAGTCATAAAAGATAGAAATGTCACAATATTCGTAGATTCTAGCAATACTCAAAATTGTATAGACATTGTTGTTGCTAAACAACTAAAACTTTTTGTGTACCCCACCAAAGACCTCATTTTGACGGCCGCTAATGGACAAAAGGTAGAAGAAGTAACAAAATGTCATAAGGTTTCAATTCAGATACAAGAGCTGGAACTACAAACAGAACTCTATGTTCTACCGCTTAAAGAGATGGATATAGTGCTAGGTGCAGAATGGTTGATGTAGTTGGGAAGTTATACTACAAACCTTGAAGAATAGTTCATGGAGTTTAATTGGCAAGGACAACACTATAAACTATATGGTGTTAAAGCTTCCACTCTCAAAAAGATGCAAACAATACACACGAACCTCACCAACACTCAAAGTGTGAACGAAGTCAAACCCATAAACATAGATAAACTTCATTTCACCACGGAGACGTGCCCAACTAGAGAAAAAATTGTTTCCTATGTTTTTAGGACAAAGCATTCCTCAAGAGGGCGACAATGTTATAAACACAATTATAAAGATAAATAGAAATTAATTACTTAATTAAATGAAAAGTCAAGGGGCACATACCCTTTCACCTCGTGACAAGTCAATGCTATAAGTAAACTGTCACAAGGGTCATTGTATCATCATTTCTTATCAATCAATATATTTTACAGGAAATTTTGTCTTTGATTGTAAATAGGAACTGTTTATATTACACTTAACAAATGGTTCATGTTACCCACCAAAAAGTGGGTAACCCCAAGGAGAAAAGTTTTCTCCTCTTTGGACAGCCAACCAGCCAGTGGCCCTATTGATCAGCATGTGACATGATGCCATGGACTCTCCACTTATCACTCCAGTCATATCTCTCTCTCCCATCCGGAATCCCTTCTTAAAGGAAGGTGGGTCATCGATCAACAGGTACTTTAACCATTTTGTAATCATGTGCTTTCACTTAATGTTTCATGCATACTAATATGAATCAAGGGGTGATCTAGATGACTGACAAATCTTGACTGTATTCTTGTTCCCTCACTTCACCTAAGAGGTTAGTATTTGACTCTAGTCCAATGAGACTGTCGAAAAATTAAAGGCGGCAACATTTTTAACTTAACATTTTCCTTTCATGACATTTACTTGTGATATTAAGTTCTTCTTGTCATTATTATGTTTATGTTCTCATCATCAAATAAATGTCAAAACAATAAAGATCACATGAACACAAGATATAGGCTCCAAGCCAAGGCAAAACCCCTCCAAGGGGAAAACCCAAAAGAACTTTCTCTTCTTATAGAATTGATTCAAAGGAGACTTCCAAGACCAAAAACAAGACCCTTAGCTTCCTCCAAAACACAAGATGACCAGCCGAATAATCCAAGTGATCTTCAAGGGCAGCATCAAGGAAATTCACCATATAATTGATCTCTTTGTTATCTTATACCTGAGGTAACCCTAGGTCTCTTACACGACAAATCAGCCCTCCTACGAAATGCCCTTGACCATCCTCTTACAGACCTTCACACTTCCTCCAAACCGCAAACCTCAAGCTAAAGAATGTGAGCTTCTTGTTTTACCTTATGGAGAGCGAAGTCATCCCTTTTTATAGCCTTTATGTGGCTCTTCAAACCTACTTAAGGCCGACTTGATTCCTTTTGGAGTATCTAAACTCTTCTAAAATACAAAATAATGCTTATTTATTTCACACATGTGCCCAAAAGGGTCTTTACAATGTAACATTGACCTTTGACTCATAACAAACCCTATAAGCATACAATGGATGCTTCAACCTATTGACCATTGGCCCAAGCATGAAACCCATGCTTTATAAATAAATTTATTTTACAATTTTTCTCTCTTTTGATCAATACAAAGAGATTACATCATTACACGAGTCAAATGATAATTATGAAGACCGGAACTAGTTACATTCTCCAACACTCCCTCTTAACTAGGGAGGTATTCATAATTGACGAACTGTTACAAGGACAATACTCCCTTTGAAAAGTTCTCATAAAAAGAGTCAAATTGATAAGCCATCTTGTAAGCATCAACATTATGATCAACCAGCGTTGTCTCTGAGGCCTAACTAAACAAGCCCTATTTTATTCTAGAGCATTATGCTGGGAAGTTTTACATGTGATACCGCACTACCTCTACAAGGCACATACCCCATCTGGATGTCCACAAGGTATGTCCTTTTAGGACTATTCTTATCTTGGATTCTTGGTCCTGAATCCTCAAAGAATATCAGTCCTCTTCGCCCACTCTTATCTTGGATACCTATCATATCCTCAAAGAGTGTCGGTTCACGAGACTACTTCCTATCTTGGATTCCCAATCCTCAAGGAGTACTAGTCTTAGATGCTTATCCAATCCTTCAAATACCATTCTTTCCTTATGTCCTTCACTAAGACTTACGACTATTAGTCCTGGTCTAGTGCATGACACATAAGGATAAGAACTATCCACCATCACTCCCTTTCAAACAGGGAGGATATCATGTTACTGTTCGAGGGGACTCCTTTTACTCCTCAAATAGAGGAGATTCCAGACTTCCACAAGTTCTCTTACTTGTCTTTCATTCAGCTATTAGTTCCTCAAAGCTTGCATGGCTCCCTCTTTCCTTTGCATCTCATTATACCAAGCATGCTTCCTTTCCTAGTATCACAAGTCACGGAGACATCTTCTCACAACAGGTTCCAGGTCATCCATTTTGCACATCACTTTCATGTCTTCAATCATGAAGGCATTATGTCAAGCCTTCCCAGACTTCTGAGCTAAAAACGATCTTCCTTCTTGTAGTACGAAATTTGACCTTCTGGTTATCTTCTCACACTGCTACCTTCTAATCCCAAGATGAACACATCTTGTTCTTCATAGTTGCCAGGTGTTAGAGATTGAGTTCCTCTCCATATCCTTCACGTATTCCATCCACACAATTGAACTTGCCTCAATTGTCATCATGAATACCTGCAACATTCCTCCAAGTAGCAAAACAATATGTTAACCAAATAACCAATAATAGATATTAACAACAAACTTACCTCACCATGACAACCTTCTCAACAAGGCATCAACATCTTCATAGACCATCTCCACACAAGTCTACCTTTATACATCAGAGTGCCCAAGGATCCTTCTCAACAGGGCATCAACATCTTCATAGACCATCTCCACACAAGTCTACCTTTATACATTAAAGTGCCCAAGGATCCACCTTGATTACCAAGTTACCATTCTTTTCTGGAGATCATGTTAGATGTTCAACATATAAATTCTAACGAGAAGGTGTTCAACATTCCATTTTTCTAAAGTAAATTACATCTTCCTAGGCATCATAATGACTAACTTTTCTTGCAGGATTTATGAGTCCTATCCAAAAGTTATTTCAAATATACATTCTTATGCTTTCATACAATCATCTAGATATTAGATCTTAGCATCTCATTTTAAAAGAGAAATGAATGTCTTTCCTTGTGAGATGGCAACCTGATCAACTGCAATCCATCATCCTACAAGAGAATTGTCATGTTGCTATTTCCTAGAACCTCCAAAGTGATGGTTCTTATAGGATTTGTTACCCACCATCTGTGGGTGGTATCATAGGAGAAAAATTTTCTCATATGTGGTCCTCAACCGGCAGTCGGCAGCCATAAGATAGCTTGATGTGCCACTATCTCCGCCACTTGAGCCAGCCATGTGGTCCCTCTCCCATTTGTTATGATCGCATGTTTCATTTCAAAGTGGACCTCCCGACCCCGAAGATATGGCTTTTCATTCGTATAGTTGAGTAATTTTGTTTACTTATCATGGACACTTTTGGGCATGGATACATGGGGGGATTCAGTGGAAAGAGTGGGCTAGGTTTTACCCTTGTCTCCTCTGCCTAATTTGGTGGTTAGCCTTGTATCCTAGTCCCATGGGATCTCCTTCACTGGTTATTAGCTTTAGGGTTGCACTACATGAGAAATCTCGATTTTGGTTGTGTGGTCCCGCTTCCCAAAACCATATACATCACTCCCCTTTGCTCATTACACCCCCATTCATCATATTTCTAATCCAGGTCCACATTTTTCTACTGGGTCCACAAAGGGTTAGCCTCCCCCTCCCCTTGCCCACACCTTGGGTCGGACCTAGAACGATACCGTAGAGGTTGATGCATCTAAAAAAAAAGCATATTTGGCCACTCTCAACAAGGAAATTGTACCATAAAATGCAAAAGATGATCAGGACATACACATTTAGCACATGGTCAAAAGCCAAACATGAGCTCTACCCCTTATCTATGGCCATCACCTTGGTTCCTATGGGCCCTAGATGAGCCCTCTCCACATTAAGGAACCCATGACTGTCCCAACCCCTGGTGGGCAATGAACTACCCCACCTTAAATGGAGTATCTACTGTCGTATCCTACACATCATGCTTTCAATCCCTAGAAACCTGAGCAGTTATGAAGAAACATTAATCAAAGACAAAAGGCATATGAAGAAGGGTGGAGAAACAAAGGCCAGGTTAACTCATGTACCACAATTGCTCCCTCCTACACTCATATACCCAAGTGGGGGCTTCCCCTATTATAGCTACCCTTGTACCATGGCATGTGGCTTGGAACCTTTCCCTTGATCCCCACTTCATTCCATCATCATATCACTTGCCACCTACCACTTTATGGATGTACCAAGGACATGTCACCCTCTTTAAGGCTGAAACCACCTAATAGGGTCCTTGGTTAATCCCCTTATTAAGCTTGGAGACACTTGTACATGCCAAAGCCCACTATGGAAGGGCATGCCATTATGAAGTGCCCATTTGATTCCATGATTTGTAAACTCTTTTACTTGATTATTCTAATGATTTGTTGTACTAGAGGGCAAGGGGACACATTGGATCTTATGCAGGATTGCAGGTGGGTCTCCATTTGGGGTTTGGTCTCCCTATACGAGGTCCAAGCCCTCTAGAGGGTCACATTGGCACTTGTAGGGTGAACGTAGAGAGCCATGGGCCTCCACCATAGCAGAGAGCACTTCATGGATCCCCAGTACCATTCATTGATTGCTCATGTTCCACCTTTTTGGATGAGGATGATGCACCTAGATCACCATGCCCAGTCGGCTTCACATTTGCACCATACACTTGGCAAATGTTCCAGGGTCCAGATGAGGATGTGTCTCACCACGGGAGACAAAGGGAGGGCTTATGTCATCATCCTAGCCCTTACAAATGGTTTACAGGCATTATCGATCCACTTGGAGACCCATGAGGATGTCATTGTGCCCCCCACACCCACTTGGGGACACCACGTGTGACATGCTTGGATATGAAGGGGCCAACCCCTCACTATGTCTGGAGTTTATTCTCACACATTGGCACACTTTGGACTCCACTAGGCCTTCTCAATGGCCCAACGGCTCATCATGTTTATTATTTTACCCTCTTGACAGACTTCTCTTTCTATTTTGAGTTATCTTGGTGGGCTTGTCACCAAGTAATGTTATTGTTGCACATTATTTTATTATTTAGGGCTCAATTAGGCCAATTAGGCTATTCGAACTCCCTTATGGATTGTATAAATTAATGAGAGGCTCATTCATTCCTCTCATCATCACTTGGATTGGATTAGTATCTCTTGAGTGATTTTCGCACTTGTTGGGATGAACTTTTTGGAGTTTTCTTGATGCACTACGATGTTTGGATTTTCGCTATTGTCTTTTGAGCTTCTTCCTAATGCAAAGTGGATGAATGTATATACAGTCTCTCTCATGTAAGTGAACTTTTAATGTTATTCTTGTTATCTTACTTGTCAAATGCATGTATATTGTTATCATTATTCTTGTATGGGTCAATGTAATGCGAAATTCTTCTAGGACCTAGAATAAATGATTTAATGCATGTGTTTTTATTTGAGGGAGTGGGTGAATATTCCTAGAGGCACCTCATAGGGTGAAAGACCTCAACACTTCATCTCCTTTGCAAATTTGAAGTATAAATCCCTATTAACCTAGTTGTTGCCTAAAGTGAGGATAGCGAAGGTCAATTAGGGCTCATTAGCTAACGAAAATTCTCGATCTAGGTGTATCTTGCCTCCATTAAGCCCAAGAAGCAAAAAATTGATCCTCGCATCCCCTTGGTGGTCAAATTTACCTTTCTTTTCTTCACTTTTCCCAATTCTATGCCTAACCCTTGAGAGTCACCTAGGGCATCAAGTGAAATTCCTTGTAGCCATCCAAAACCCTTGAATTTTGGTCCACTACTGCGTTGGAGTTTGCTTAAGAGAGCCTCCAAGTTTGAGGCATATCCGACGGTTGAATCCCAAGATATAGCAAGCCCTACCATAAGACCATCTCTTTCCCTAGGATGATTTGGGTTAGTGTCCTCAATAGGCTCATTGCAGTGAAATCTCAAAAGAAAATTAGTCTTTTGATCCTATTCTCTTTCCCAATTAGGTCAAGCCCCTCCTTGGTTGATTGACTCCATACCCTTGATCTAGTTTGGGTCCACTTGGGTTCTCTGTGATCCCACAACTCTACAACTCAAACTCCACAAAGATCACATAGAATATGTTTCTCCTAAAGGAATCTTAAGTCTAGGAATCCCCTTGTCAAGGCATATCCTCCAAACCTAGACTCAAGTGTCCTCTTAGCCCTTCCTAGAGAGCCTATCACCTTGCTTTTCAAGCAAGCTATTTATTTGAGCCTCTCTTGTGAATAGGCCTTAGGAATCACCCCATATCTTATCATTGATCCATCTATTATTGTGGTTCCTCTCATACCGCGACTCCTCCCATCGGTGAAAATCCGTAAAGAGTAGGGAGCTTTAGCTGAGGTGAAAGTGGGCTATCGCTCCATTGTTGCCCCCTGACCTAGTAGTTGCTCTATGGGATCGCCTCCTAGGACCCCTACTTGTTTGAGCAGTAATAGGATCTTGAGGTTCCACCTCAACAAAATGATTGCCTCTAACATAATGTTAGACAACGAGAGGATGAACCTTATGCAAGTTAATCTCAAACTTTAAAAGACTAGATGATTCTTATAAAGCAATCCAATCAAGTAGACTCTAGATATGCTACTATCACATGATGCCATACTAAATCAAAAGAATACAAAGACGAATGTTTACTCCTTTAATGAACTTGATAGCATCAATACTTTCAAGGTCCTTACAGTTCACTCCTTCCATCATGCTCACCAAAGCACAGGGGTTTCTTTACTTCTCATTTTGCTTCCTTCATTTTGTAACTGCATTATCGACAAGTACCACCAAGCAAAATATACTAATACAAGAGTATGATGTCAGTTTCGTTAATCTAGGGACTCCATGGTACCTTAGAGGATGAATTCCTAGGGTTTTCAAATACAAACCCTAACCAGCTCTAGGGACATGATGTCATACCCTATACTTTATTCAATTCCATCCTCGCTAGGATTTCTCCTTACACCCTAGACTACCTACAAACCCTAGAAATCAAGAGTTAGGGTTTTTATGAGGGAACAATCAGATTAGGGTTACAGTTTTCCACATCACTAGGAATTCCAAATGCCAACTAGGGTTTACAAATCCTAGTTACCAACAACCTTCAACAAGATGAAGACTTCAAAACCCTAGAATCAAACATGTCACAAAACCCTAAAACAATTCATGATAGACCCTTTATTCTTTTATGCATAAAACAAATGCACGTACCTTATGACTACATCCCTTAATCAAATAGAAGTTGCTACAAAGCTCTCTCCTTGATTTCATTGTCCAAGGCATTTTCACTTCCACTGCTGCCACGATCTTCCCACTGTTTTCAAGCGTGAAAACTCCAAAGTTGACAGAGCCAAATTCTGCCTTCCAATGATCTTGAAAGTGCCAAACAAGAGTATTCTTTCTATGAGTAAAATTGCTTCTTCTCACAATGACTAACAGATGTTTCTCTTGTCTTTGAATAAGAGATTGCTATTATCCTTTCAAGTTTGGTATTTGTACTTCTACCAATTTCAAAATCCACAAAAGTCTACTAAAAATGGGTCTGGTACCTATCTCAGAATTTTGAACAAATCACGAGAAACTTGTTTTCTAGAACAACCCTCCAAACTTCTTTCGCAAAGTTTACAATGTTTACAATCTTACAATCTTGGTTCTGAATATAAAAATACTCTTTGGTTGGGGCTTCAGGACTATTTTGACTTGGAATGATATTCCCTTTCAAAATAATCCTAACTTTCCTCTAAACTATTGTGTCGGCCCTTTATCCAATATGGCCTACACTCAATTATTTATTTGAGCTTTTGGCCTTTCAAGAAAGGAAATGCGGCCCTTCATCAAATGTTACAAGACCATGACGATAAGGCTACCTTGGGAGTGCTCTTCGGCTTTCCCAATTCTTCGGCCTTGTAGCACAAGTTTGTGGCCTAGATCCTCTTACCAGGTATTCTCTCATGCTAGATTAACTATATCTAGCTTAAAGATGGACTGATATGTCTTATTGAATCAAGGTTTTTCAAGCTTATGATTTTTTTGTCTTCATCAATAGCAATGATACCTATTCTTGAGACTTCGACCCTCAAACTAGTGCTTCAAAAATGTTCCTCCATTCTGCGATCTTGAACTCTTTACAAGGTGACTCCTTACGTTGATTGGAGAGACTGCATATTAGACCACATAGCTTGCAATGTATAGAACTTGTAGCCATCCTTTTGAAGATACGGCTACTTACTCGGCCTCATTTAGATACAACTGATATTTGAGTTCAATACCTTAGATTCGGCCTAGTTCACAAGCCTACTTTTCTTCCAGAACTTCGCTTCTACCATTCACTTTTCCACAAGGATCTAATTTGCACTTACATAGACTCTTGGAAGCCTTGACACAAGAGTTTCAACCTATACACAGAACCTTGGGCCTTCAAGGAGATTGCAAGCCTTCGAACCATAGTGATCTCTTTAGCTGCCAATGTCTTGACCTTAGCTCTGATACCATGTTGGAAAATTAAAGAAGGCAACATCTTTAACTTAACATTTTCCTTTCATGACATTTACTTGTGATATTAAGTTCTTGTTGTCATTATTATGTTTATGTTCTCATCATCAAATAAACGCCAAAACAATAAAGATCACATGAACACAAGATATAGTGTCCAAGTTAGCACAAAACCCCTCCAAGGGGAAAACCCAAAAGAACATTTCTCTTCTTATAGAATTGATTCAAAAGACACTTCCAAGACCAAAAACAAGACCCTTAGCTTCCTCCAAAACAAAAGATGACCAAGTAATCCAAGTGATCTTCAAGGGCAGCATCAAGGAAATTCACCATATAACTGATCTCTTCGTTATCTTAGACCTGGGGTAACCCTAGGTCTCTTACACGACAGATCATCCCTCCTACGAAATTCCCTTGACCATCCTCTTATAGACCTTCGCACTTCCTCCAAACCGCAAACCTCAAGCTAAAGAATGTGAGCTTCTTGTCTTACCTTATGGAGAGCAAAGTCATCCATTTTTATAGCCTTTTGTGTGGCTCTTCAAGCCTACTTAAGGCCGACTTGATTCCTTTTGGAGTATCTAGACTCTTTTAAAATACAAAATAATGCTTCTTTCTTTGATATATGTGCCCAAAACGGTATTTTACAATGTAACATTGACCTTTGACTCGTAAAACACCCTATAAGCATACAATGGATGCTTCGACCGATTGACCATTGACCCAAGCATGAAACCCATGCTTTCTAAACAAATTACTTTTACAATTTTTCTCTCTTCTTTTGATCAATATATAGAGATTACATCATTACATGAGTTAAATCATTATTATGAAGACCGAAACTAGTTACATTCTCCAACAGAGAAACTCCTCGAAGGCCTTTGGGTTTCAAGAAGGAAACTACTAGGGAGGCTTTGATTATTATATCTCCATTCTTTGGGTTGGTGGTCATTGATCATGGAAATTGGCATCCTCTCATCCTCATCCTTGAGTCTAGGCTGGAAAACTTTGCCCTAGAGGTTGATGTAGCTAAAAGAAAGTTAAAATAAGAAAGCCACAATAAAGAAAAAAATAAAATGCAAAAGATGGTTGGGACGTTTGATTAGAACATGGGCAGCAGCTTAGTATGAGCTCTACCTCCCTCATTAGCCATCACCCGATTTCTAGAGCATGTGATGCTCTATCTATAAAAGTAACGCTTGTATTGGCCTATTGTCGCTGCTACAACACCCTCCAAAATTTCAACACACTCAAATTTTGGAGTCTACCTCACTACCATATCAAGTGTTGCCTTGGTCGTCAAGTGTCATCTCAAGTCATTCTGTAAGTTTCAAGTGTTCTTCATCATTCTTATGTGTCATCGCATTGATTAGAACATCTCTAATACATTTTATGGCCGAAACACCTTTATTTGTTGTAAAATGACACTTTTGAGTCACAGTCGCACACACATTGTTTGTTGTACTTGGGGAATGTATGTAAGCTGGCATTTTGATGTCTATTTATCATTGTTCAAGTCTGTCTAAGTTTTACCAATGAGTTGGTATGTGTCGCATATGATTTCATGTCTAAACTCATTGTGTTCGCCCTTTGTTCTATCCTCCAAACTTAGACAAATCTTGATTGTTAAAGTGAGCCCATTAAGGCATGAGCGCATAAGCGCACTCTTAAGCCTTGAGCGAGAATCTTTCGTTGCTCGGAAGTGTGCCTTGTGCCCTCCAAGGGCACATAGTGCACTCCTAAGCATCTTTCCCCTTCCTTGTTCCAAACTGCGCCTTAAAGAACCAAGTTTTCCTTTGAGCGCACTTCTTCGACTTGAAAGACTGTGCCCACCTTGAGCGCATAAGCGCACTCCAAAGACCCGAAGCCTAACCGCTTAATCCTTCAGCGATGCGTCTTGCACCCCTTAGCCCTTTGAGCGCACCCTAAAGCCCTGAAGCCTCATCCTTCATCCTTCGACACTGTGCCACGCTTTGCCTTCTTGAGCGCATGAGCAACTTGAAGCTCTGAAGCCTCTCCCTTCAGCGTTCACCTCTATGCCCTGTGCACTCCTTGTCTCCCTTGAGCACACAACGCACTTGGGAAGCCCGAAGCTTCATCCTTCATCCTTTGGACATGCGCCCTACGCCCTCCCTTGAGTTTCTCTATTTCCTCTTGAGCACATCCCGAAGCCCCAAAGCTTCCTCTCTTCAACTCTTCAGCCTTTCGAAGTGCGCCCTTGTGCCTAGAAGCTCTCCTTTGCTCCTTTCAAGTGCACGGTTAAGACATGAACAGAGGTCCAAAAGACATGTAATATCAAGAGTCATATGTAATTCCAAAAGTCATTTGGAAGTCCAAAGGTTCTAGAAGTCCAATAGTCATTAGAAATTGGAAAGTCAAGAGTCGTGAGAATATTAAAGGTCATGCCTCAAGTTATAAAAGGACCCTCATTACTCAAGCAAAAGACTTTTAACCTTGGCTTCTCCCATAGGCATTAGAGAGATAGAGATAGTACTTTTGGGGAGCAAGTAGTGGCTCTAACGCTCCACTATTGGAGCTAGTGATGTTCACTGTACTTACATATCTTGGAACCTTCACTTCATATTTGAAGCCTTTCGGCCAACACATTTTCATGCATGAATCATATATGTTTTGAGACTGTTCTTCTACTGTTTGTGGTTTATGTTGGTTTTCATATGTACTGAAGTAATTGAACTATTTCGATGACTTTGGTACTGTAATTATTGGAAATGTGTTGTAATGATTGAACAATTGTGGCATCTAAGTGAACTATTTCGCTTGATGTTCAACGATTCTTTCTTGTTTATGTGCGTGAGTCTCCATTAGATTAGTACTATTACTCTCTCTCCCTCGCAGTGAAAGAGCCTTGATACATCGACAATTGAACATTTCACTAGGCACACTCTCTTGCTCATTCAAAAGCACATGTGTGCTTCTGTCTCATGCTAATTGCTTAAGCCAAGGCAAATCTTTAAGTAGTCGACAGTCAGCCGTATTTTGGATGGTCACCAAACAGTGTGAGGTCTAATTGGGACCTCATATCGAGGACATTCCTTGTATGTTGGCAGTATCCATCACTGTCAACAATCTGGTGCTAAAAGGAGGATAGTCGATTTTGTATCGTTGATAACTCTACACATCCCAATCATTCATCCCCTAGTCAAGGCAGTAATATTCCAAGCGCCATCCCAACTCCTATTCCTGAAATAGGAGGGTCTTCTCAACCAGGTCTGAAGTTGGCCTACGAGGTTACCTACGAACAACTCCAGGCACTTCGACCTATTACCCGTCGGTTTGCGAAAGCTATCAGTGTGCTCCCTGTTGCTCATAATCTTCCACATCATCCTAAGAAGAAAGAAACAACTCGTACTGGTGTGTTAGTCACATTGGTGGAAGATTTGGTTTTCGCCACTCTTGAGGAGTTAGCAGTCTTCATAAGACAGTTCAGCAAGAGCCACTTCCACCCATTCACGAAGAGTATGAGGAAGACATTGTTCTTTCTGACGAAGAGCAGCCAACAGTTGAGTTGGAATTTAACGACGATTTGAACGATGACGGAGAAGGCTCATCAGAGTCGGAAAGGGAGGAGGAACTAAGAGACAAAGACATGGTTAACCAGGAATTGGATTGGATGGTCCCAAGGACCACTCATTCTTCTGAATAACCTTCGTAGAATGCCCAGACATCCGGAGAAGTTGTTATCAAAGTTTGATCCAAACAAGAAGACTAAGGCAGAAAATCATATCGACGATTTCTACATGCATCTACAGATGTTAGAAGTACGGTACGATGATGTTGCTTGTAGGCTTTTTCCTTTCACTTTAGAGAGTAGAGCAACAACATGGTCCCATTGTCTGCCTGTTAATTCAGTCCATGCTTGGTGGGAGTTTAAGAAATTATTTTTGGAGAAATTCGTTGATGACAAGACTCCCGCCATGTTATTAAAAGAGCTTGGAAATATTAAGATGGGGGTAAAGGAGAAATTTTAAGTCTTCAATCAAAGGTTTAACCGAATATTGAACAAGTTTCCCCCAGACACACAACCTCATGATTTAATTACTATTGATTACTATACAACTGCCTTGCCGACAAACATTTCCTCTTTTGTTAAACGAGCTGCAAAGGAGACATTGGCTCTAAAATTTGCAGAAGAAATCGTCGTGGAGAAAGACTTGCGTGCCATTGGAGTTATTACAGATGATGATGAATCTAAGGACTCCAAGGAGATTGGCAAGAAGTCTCGACGTTATTCAAGTAATGCTAAAGAAAAAGATTATGTGGATATTGACAACTTGACCAAATCTTTAAAGGCACTCACCAACGAAATTTCAAAATTAAAGAGAAGGTCAAGCGAGGCTTCTACCAGTAGCAAGCCCCCAAGTCTTTCCCATTCAAAAGGAATAACAACAACAACCACCAGTCAGTGAAATCTGCCCAGAATTCAAATGTTGTGTTGAATATTGAAAGTATAGGCATGGATAACTATTGTTCCTTCCATCAAGAATGGCATTCAGAGAAAACGTGCCCACAATAGAACCACAACATGAATGCTCTGGTAGCACACATTGTTGATACATTACTAGTAGATGAGCAGTCTGAGCAAACGGAAGAAACAAATGAACCTGCAGCAGCTAAGGAAAGTACAGGTATTGGACATGCAGTTAACGCTTTTGATTATATTCTCAACACTAACAAGAAGAGTGTTGAAGAACTATCGTAAAGCGAAGCTCCTCCTCAGAAACAAAATGGTTGATATAGTTTGAGGAGCAAAGAGCCCATTTCTAAATAGGAGGTGATGAGACAGAAGCTGAAGGATCAATTGTTAAAAAGGATCTCACCACTGGTCAATCCTTCTCAGAATGCACAAAGTAAGTCTGGAAATGCTACCGCTTCCAAGAACACTTCCACCAACACCAAAAACAAGTCCATTACTCTGGAAGTATCAAATAAAGCTACTCCTCTAAACAGTTTAGTACTACCTACTAAAGGTGAAAAGATTGATTATAATATCGTTGAAGATTTGAGAAGAGATCGTGCCAACATTTCCATCTTTGAGCTCGCGAAAATAGCAGGCCAACATGAACTGCTTGTCCAAGCCTTTTCATAACCTTCATCAAGTGACAAAGCTTCTACTTCTCAAAAGGTGTTTGGTAAGTCTTTTGGAACTCTCGAATCTATAGTCAATGTTGTAACTTTAGATGCTAACAATCTTTGCCCCCCATTTTTCCTTACTTTCGAAATTTTTAATTATAAGGTCCATAACTGTTTAGTCAATTCGGGTGCATCTGCGAACGTAATGCCATTATCTGTTGCTAAGAAAATAAACGCTAAATGGGATAAATCCGATGCACAAATCATTCAGCTAGACAGATCCCTTGTCCAAGCTATTTGTGAACTTAAGAATGTTATTATCCAATTCCCTCTGACCACCGAGTACACCAATGTATAAACATTGTAATTGTGGACATCCCTGAAGCCTAAGGCATACTCCTGAGTAGAGACTGAGTAGAAACAAACATATTCGAGTGGAGAGTGAGCCATACATGAAGTATACTATGGCACCATTTGAGAGTCATAATGAGCCTGTTGCCTTTGTCGATTTAATCTTTGGAAACTGATCACAATTGTTATCAAGCACAGTGATCACCCATCCCACTTGATACATAGTTGGAGCTCCTTCCTTGTACTCCAACTGGTGCTAATGAATCTTGTAATATAGATGTACATAATAGTAATAATAGTATAGGAAGTAGTTTAGTAGCTAATAATATTTGGACTATGTACTTTGATGGTTCAAGAACACAAGATGGCTCTGGAGCTAGTTGTGTACTCATAGACCCATGCAATAAGAAGTACATCCTATCATGTCGTTTGGAGTTCGAGTGTACAAATAATACTGTCGAATATGAAGCACTCGTACTTGGACTAAAGAAAGCCATCGATCTGAAGGTAGAGTTGCTCAAGGTAATTGGTGACTCAAAAGTGGTCACTCGTCAGGTATGGGATACTATCCACTGTGTTTCACCAAATCTTAAAAACTACCAACAGGAGGTATGGCGATTGATTAATTATTTTAAAGCTTTTAATATTATTTTTGTTCCTAGACTTAAGAATGTTGCAGCAGATGCATTATCTAATGCAGCCACTAGAATGTCGCCATTGAGAAATGGTTTTTCTATAGAGATTATATATAAACCATCTGTGCCTGATAATGTAACTAATTTTCATGTTTTCAATGACGACCAACAGATACTACATTTTATGGCTAATGTGGGCATATTTAAAGATGTTGCCATTGAAGAGGATGAACACGACAAGGCTTTGCAAGAGGCATCTAATGCAGTGAAAAGCAATACTATGCCTAAAGGCGTAGTGTCCCTGGAAAAATTATATGACCTACAAAACCAATTTAGAGGACCAATTAATACTAAGACTCAGAGCTCGAAGTTGTCATCTGAACAAGTCAACTTGGGAACTCAAGAAAATCCGAAATATGTAAACCTCGATACATGTTGTTCTCCACAAGAATGACAAGCATTCATCCGCTTATTCAAACAGTATCGTGATGTGTTTGCATGGACATACGACGACTTAAAAACATATGATACTTGTATTATCCAACATGTCATTCCTATTAAAGAAGGGGTGAAACCTTTTTAGCAGAAGCTAAGGAAAGTTCATCCAACACTGGAACCCCTGATCCAAAAGGAATTGAGAAAGTTGTTGGATGCTTGAATCATTTTCAAGGTTAGACATTCTACTTGGGTTTTGAATTTGGTCCCAGTTAGAAAGAAGTCTGGTGAGATAAGGTTATGTGTCAACTTTCGCAATCTCAATCGGGCATAAAACAAAGACAATTACCCGGTGCCATCCATGGAACAAATCCTCCAAAGAGTATCTAGATCTGAGATGTTCTCGCTGCTAGATAGTTTTTCTGGCTATAATCAAGTGCTAGTGGTGGAACCGAGTCGTATCAAAACCACCTTTGGGACCAAGTGGGGAACATTCACCTTTAAGCATATGCCATTTGGGCTTATCAATGACGGTGCTACATTTCAAAGAGAGATGGACATCGCTTTCCGCGGCCTGATTGGCCAAAGTGTAGCTGTTTATTTAGATGACGTAATTGTGTTCTCCAAAAGAAGATCAGATCATGTACGTCATCTAAGACAAATATTCGAGCAGTGTCGTAAATATGGGATTTTTCTCAATCCCAAGAAAAGCATCTTTGGTGTATCAGAAAGCACTCTCTTAGGACACATCATTGCAAAAACTGTAATTAAAGTTGATCCTAAAAGGGTCAAAGCTATAACTCAGATCCTGTTCCCTGTGAATAAGAAGCCTATGCAATCTTTCTTAGGAAAGATTAACTTCTTGCAAAAGTTCATCTCTGACTATGCTCAAATAGTTGAACCTCTACATGGAGATGATTAAGACAGATGTGACTTATAAATGGGAAAAAAGGGAAAATGATGCTTTCGCTCAAATTAAACAAGCTATTGTTAATGTGCCTACGTTATTCAATCCTGATTATGGCAAAGATTTCCTACTTTACACTTTTGCTTCGAATTCATCTATTGCAGTCGTATTGACTCGGAAGGATGCAGAAAGAAACGCACAACCTATTTCTTTCATGAGTGTTGGCTTACAGGGGTCAGAGTTGAATTATCCTGCCATCGATAAACAAGCTTATGTTGTGTATAAGGCAGTAAAATACTTCAGGCCCTATCTTCTTAAAGCCCACACGATCGTATTTGTGCCTCATCCGACGATTAAAACACTCTTCGTGCAACAGGAGCTGAGTGAGAAGAGGGCAAATGGGATGACCTTCTTACAGGGATATGATTTGAAGTTTAAACCAACTCACACCATTAAGGGTCATGGCCTTTGTCAACTTGCAGCCGAAGCAAGCGATGCTCCCGAGCAAGATATTTTAGGTTGGGAGTAGGAAATAGAAATGTATAATGTTGAACAAGTTCTCGAGACCAAATCTATAGCGCCATGGTATTCCAATATACGGCAATACTTAGAGCACAACACCTTGCCCACGCATTTATCGAATAAAGAAAGAGGGCAATCTTCCTTAAAGCTCTATCTTACTACCTCGTTCATGAAGTGCTTTTCAGAAAGCACCATAACAATGTCTTGCTAAGATGCCTTGAGCCAAAAGATATCGAGAAGGTACTAAGAGATCTACATGACAGACTGGCAAGGGATACAACTGTGCATAAAGTAATGAGGGTTGGTTATTATTGGCCCACCTTATTCAAAGACGCTCATGCTTATGCTCGCAAGTGCCCAGCTTGTCAAAGATGCGTCGGTCAAGATCAGAAGTCATCCGTCCCACTGCTACCAGTAGCAGTCGAAGAACCATTCCAATAGTGGGGACTAGATGTTATCGGAGAAATATTTCCACATTCGTCAAAGCAACACCGATACATTCTAATAGCGACATATTATTTTACTCGATGGACAGAAGCAGTTCCTAAAAGACAAGTTAACAACTAGGAATTCATCCACTTCTTGAAGCAGAATATCCTAACCAGGTTTGGTGTTCCAACGTCATTTGTCTTTGATAATGCGACTTATTTTTCTTTGTTGAAACTTTATAAATTCGCATTAGAAAATGGTATTGTATTAAAACATTCATCTAACTAATATCCACAGGGAAATGGTTTAGTTGAATCAACAAATCAAAATCTTATCCGCATAATTAAGAAAACCATTTTCTCTAAGCAAAAGAACTGGCACAATGCTTTGACAAATGCATTATGGGTTGACCGTGTAATTCTTAAGCCTTCCCTCAAAACCTCACCGTACTTTCTAGATTATGGTAAAGAAGTTATCTTGCCTCCAAACCTATATCTCCCAGCCTTGAAACTCCCCCAAGAGTCCCAAGTAGACCTTGTTGTTGAGAAATCAATGCAAGTAGTTTAGGGTTTTATTCCTCTTTCTTGATAATTACTTGTGAGTTATGTTGGCTTCTTTTACTTGAGTTATGTTGGCTTCTTTTACTTCTTTATTATCTTATCTTTCATCAAGCAGTTACCATATTATGTGTGTATGAAGATCACAAAACAAGAGACACAAGATGTAGGCACTATGTCAGGGCAAAACCCCCCTCGAGGGGAAAACCCAGTCAAAAATTCTCTTCCTTCAATAGTATTCTTTGAGACTCTTCACCCTAGACAAAGACCAAACCTTCCCTCCACACCAAGTCAACCTTCCAGATCTTCGAACCCTTTCCAGCAGCACTTCCTTCCCAACAACTTCGACTATGCAGCAACTTCTAGCACCAGGGAACAATTGGCAGCAACAATACTTGAAAGACTTCGATCTCCCAAACTAGGGCACGAAACAAAGAGAGAGTAGCTCCAAAATTTTGATTTTCTTCTTCTCCTTAGACTTGACCCAACTCGCACTTCCTTTTGCTTCCTTTTACCCACTTCGCACTTCTCCAGCTTCCTTAGAGATATCGAACTAGCTTGAGATGAGATGCTCCAAATGAATTCAACTTCCTTCTATTTATAGGCTCCAAGTGAGGTTGAATTGATGTCCTTAGGCCGACTTGATCTCTTCTAGGCCGACTTGGTGTGGAGGTTACATAAATTACATTTGACTCAATAGTAAACCTTTTTACATGATTCAAAAGCCCAAGAAGGGTCTCTTTAAATGTACAATGACTCTATAGACTCAATATTAATCCTAGGAGTCCACAATGGGGACTTTGACTAATATAATGATGACCCAAGCATGAAACCCATGCTTTAATAAGTCATTGACACAATAGTAAATATTCTTTTCTTTATTCTTTTCACAAGTACATTTCATGATGACTCAAATACATTAATGAAAACTGAACTTAGTTACATTTTCCAACACTTGCCTTCTAGTTCAAAGCAGGTTAGATACCTTAAACTTGAAGAATAAAAGCTCAAAGCCAAAGAAAGGTTTGTCGTTCATTAAAACTGTATTAAGTGTTGGTTCGACAAGAAATCTGGAGCGACAAAGAGTTTCGATGTGGCTAACTTAGTATTGAAGTGGGGCAAATTCCACGAAGAGAAAGGCAGACACACAAAATTCCAACCTCTATGGATTGGCCCATTTACCATCAAAGAAAGCTCGGTCATAATACTTTCAAGATGAAATCCTTAGACAGGAGGACTAACCCTCTTCCCGTAAATGGTCAAGATTTGAAGCATTATTTCCAATAGCGGCTCTAAGTTGTGTTTCCTATACAGTCTGTCCTTTTGTTTCTTTTCTTTTGTCTATGTCAGGCATATATGTGTCGTGCTAAGTCGGGTCCTATCTTGTTTTGTGTTTTGGTCATTGTACATAAATAAGACCTTGTGTGAAAAGTGCATGGCTCAAAAAGATTTTGTGGTGGAATAAAAAGAAAATGTGACAACCACAATGCTTGGCTATATGTTTGTTCTTCTTCTTTGTTTGGGAAGATGCCATAGGTTGAGCTAAGTCTAGATGGAAAATACAATACATCCAAAAGGAAAACCTTGAGGGAACCTATTAGATCTGCACCTATTCTAGTATCCAAACTCCTCAACTTGGTGTATATCTACTTGGTGTGTTACATGCTTATCCAATCTAGTAGAAAAAGGATAAGGGGAAAATCTAAAGTGAGCAAACCAATATCAGAGGTTATATAAATACTTCTCTGAAGGGGCAACCTTCTCTGCTCTCAACAAGTCGGCAACCCTCTTTTGTCCGTTAAAAATAATAAGTATTGAAGCACGGTCTTATTAAATAAATAAATAAAGGGTGAAAGAAGAGAAAGGCTTCCTGCGCAGGGAGGTGAAGCAAGCGACTTCGATGGTGTACTATCCAGGCTTGTTAGTAACGAAGCAACATTTGTGCCCCTGTATTGACTTCATCAGGGTACTATCCAATCCTATTGGCAGTAGAGCAACACCAAAGATGAAACTCATACTCTGAATATCTTAAACTCGCCGCACACATTACCCTTTCCTAGATTGAAACAATTGCGATATGGCATATCTTTTGTGTGTTTCAACCAAGTGAAAGGAAATGAGGTACTATGTATATAACCGGGTAGAGAGAGGAAATCAAGGCAATCTAATTGGTGAATCAATACTTCCTAAAGGGCAGACCCTTAAACTGAAAAGTTATTCCTAAGTAGAGAAGTTGAAGTCTGCCCAGTGTGCAGCCAAGTGTTGTCGCTACTACAACACCCTCCAAAATTTCACTACATTCAAATTTTGGAGCTTACCTCACTGTCATATCAAGTGTTGCCTTGGTAGCCAAGTGTCATCTCAAGTCATTCTATATGTTTCAAGTGTTCTTAATCATTCTTATGTGTCGACGCATTGATTAGAACACTTCTAATACATTTCATGGTCAAAACAACTTTGTTAAAATGACACTTTTAGGTCGCAGTCACACACACTTTGTTTCTTGTAGTTGGCTAATGTATGTAAACTAGCGTTTTGATGTCCATTTATCATTGTTCAGGTATGTCTAAGTTTTATCGATGAGTTGGTATGTGTTGCAAATGATTTCATGTCTAAACTCATTGTGTACATCTTTTGTTCTATCCTCCAGACTTAGACAATTCTTGATTGTTCAAGTGAACCCATTAAAGCATGAGCGCACTCTTAAGCCTTGAGCGAGTATCTTTCGTTGTTTGGAAGTGCGTCTTGCGCCCTCCAAGAGCGCATAGCACACTCCTAATCATCTTTCCCCTTCCTTGTTCCGAATTGCACCCTAAAGAACCAAGTCTTCCTTTAAGCACACTTCTTCAACTCGAAGGACTGCGCCCACCTTGAGCGCACCCAAAGACCCGAAGCCCAACCCCTTTAGCCTTCAACAATGCGCCCCACGCCCTCCTTGGCCCTTTCAGCACATGAGCGCACCCTGAAGCCCTGAAGCCTCATCCTTCATACTTTGACACTACACCCTCCTTTGCCTTCTTGAGCGCACCTTGAAGCTCCAAAGCCTCTCCAAAAAGTGGAAGTCCAAGAGTCATGTATGTACAAAAGAGCCATATATAGAAGTCCAAAAGTCATTTGGAAGTCCAAAGGTTCTAGAAGTCCAAAAGTCATTTGGAAGTCCAAAGGTCATTAGAAGTTGGAAAGTCAAGAGTCATGAGGATATGAAAGGTCATGCCTCAAGTTATAAAAAGATCCTCGTTACTTAAGAAAAAAATTTAACCTTGGCTTCTCACATAGCATTAGAGAGATAGAGATAGTACTTTTGGGGAGCAAGTAGTGGCTCTAACGCTCCACTATTGAAGCTAGTGATGTTCATTATACTTATGTATCTTGGAATTTTCGCTTAATATTTGAAGTCGTTCAGCCAGCACATTTTCATGCATGAATCGTAGATGTTTTGATACTATTCTTCTAATGTTTGCGGTTTATGTTGGTTTTCATATGTAATGAAGTAATTGAACTATTTCGATGACTTCGATGCTTAACTTATTGGAAATGTGTTGTAATGATTAACGATCATTGCATCTATGTGAACTATTTTTCTTGATGTTCAACGACTCTTTTTTGTTTATGTGTGTGTGTCTCCCTTAGATTAGTACTATTACTTATCTTTTAGAGACTCACTTTCTCTCCCTCGCGATGAAAGAACCTTGATACATCGACAATTGAACATTTCACAAGGCACACTCTCTTGCTCATTCAAAAGCACGTGTGTTTCTCACTCGTGCTAACTGCTTAAGCCAAGGCAAATCTTTAAGTAAACGGCAATCAGGTCGTATTCCAGATGGAACTTCTACACCAAACGATGTGAGGTCTAATTGGGACATCATATCATGGAGATCCCCTGTATGTTGGCGGTACCAACACTGTCAACATGTCCCAACCCTAATGAGCGATAAACTACCTCATCAATAAGGGGTATTAAATGTCAAATCTCAAAAAGCAAGTTTGGGCTCTTGAGCTATGCACCCAAATCAAGCCATAATCATAAAGAAGTAAAAGGAACAAAGGGGTGATAGAAGAAGGGCGAGGAAAGGGGTAACTCATGCATCTACGATAGCTCCCTCCTTACATCTATACACTCAAGACATTGGACCACCATTAACTAATTACTTGGCTATGGCACCCTGCCCTAAAGTCATGCCCATTTTGTTGACACCATCTTCACACACACCTCTAGATTAATGGGCTAACTTGGGACTCATCACTTCCCCTTGGGAGCTGGAAACAACTAAAAGGGTTATCCAACCATCACTATACATGACTTGATCTAGTTAGATATATGAAGTTGATTTTGTGAGAAGTATTGTGCCCCCAACATTAAATATGGTTCACTATGATAAATCCACGGTTATTGTACCTAATGATTGTTGATTTTCACTTGATCTTGACAAGGTTTTTGTTACATGGTTCTTGTTACTTTTGGATAATATGGTAGATTGGACATGTGTTCTAGTCTTGATTTGTATCTAAGAGGCTAAGGAACACAATATCTCCAAAACCCAGAAAAGGTTTCGGGAGAAAACACCTAGAGACCACTCAATTAAATTAATTGATCAATAATTAAAAGGTTCCTAAGTCTAACTTAGGAAAATTGATTAATTAATGAGAATTAATTGAAGAGATCGACTTATGCTCTAGAGACTTCCAGAAAATGACTTGGATCAAGTCTAAGATGATCTTAGACTTCGATCACGATTAGATCTTGGTCGTTGAAGCTCCAACAAGAGATTATAGGCGCAAGTCGATGACATGGAGAAAGACACAAGAGGGAGAGCAAGTTAGCCAAGGCAGATCGAGCTACCCAGTTGTAGTGATTTGGCAAGGGCGCAGTTCGAGCTAGAGATCAAGCATCGGAAAGAGGGAGCAACAGAGAATTTGAGGAAGAGGTATCTGAAGGTTTCCCAATGTTTCTTCAATGCCAGATTGGCAGGAGGAAGGAGGCCGAATTATCTGCAGAAGAAACCGCAAAAGCCAGTGTGAGCAGCCAGAAACCCCAGTGTGAATTGTCGGAGAGAGGTCGTTTCAATTGTCGAAGGCCGGAAAGATCATCCGAAAGGCATAGAAAATTTTTCCAGAGGAAGAGGGAGGCAGGATGGCTCACTTGGAGCCAACTAGCAAGTCGTGCAAATTATTCCAGGCCAGCAATGCACATTTATGGTGAGGAGTGTGAGCAGACCAATGGAGGCTAGGTGGATTTGCAGAGGGAGAAAATTATCTCCCAGATATTTTGCCAGTATATTTTTCAGAGGATTGCTAGTTGGGCATCCAAATTATTGTACTCTCCAAATTGCTGCATAATAATAAAATAAACCCTCATCTATTGCACCGGTTTTCCCTTCAAGGTTTTTTTAGGGACTTTTCAATCCAAAATAATTGTGTCGATTATTATGTGTGTGCATCTATTTCTCAGTTCTTTATTTACTTCTGCAACGTATTTTATTTGTGAAAAATGCATCAGCGAATTATATGGTATTTGTTGTAAACAAATAAATTGCTAATTAGTTAGGAAAATAATATCCTGTTGTTGCATTCGTGGAAATTTCACAGTTCTCATCACAGCAACAAAGGCCTCTTGAGATGATTGCCCCACTTTTTTTGCAGCATTGCAGAGGTCGTTTTGCCCATTGTAGATAGAGAGTATGACCTTGTTGATGCAGTGTCTCCCATCCAATGTAGAGCGTTGAGTTACTTGATGACCCCACATGATGCTTGACACTCCAAGTGAGCCCCAGATGCTGAAACATCGAGCCCATGAAGCTTGGTGTTGGAGATATTGATAATGTGCCTAGTGGACCTAGGATGCCCCCACGCTAGCCTAGATGATGACAGTCATCCTAAGGGCTCGCACATCACATTGGATCCCCAACACTTGAGTTAGAGAGTGCCATGTCACCCCTCTTGCTCTTTTTAAGGGGATTGTAGTGCACCAAGGAGATGAAGTGTTGGCATAGAAGCACTTCGGAGGCATGCACATGATCTAGGAGATATATCTACGAAGCACTCATTAGCCCACATAACACCCTTTTGTGGCATCTAGAGCTCATTTGGAGGATGACATCATGCTTGAGGTGTGGGCATTTACGGCACTTTTGTTATGTTTTTGAGTTATGAGGCTGGCTTGTAACCTCTATGATGAATACTTAGCAATCACTCAGAGGGGGAGCGAATCAATAATTGTGTCTTTTAAATTAACAAATTCAAATTAGTTTAAGAGTTTTTAATCTTTTTTTTGTAGTTAGCAGAATTGTATGTTTTCAACATTTAACAATGAATTCAGAAGCATACACACAAGTAAGACATTCAGCACATGTAGACACTAGATATAAGTGGAAACCTATAAAGGGAGAAAACCATGAATTTTTGGCTAAAGTGATGTTCGGCTAAAATGATGTGAAGGCAGGCTCCTATTTCTTCTATTACATCAAGTTTTATGTAGGCTTCTACCTACAAGAAGCTACTACCTCGAATTTCTTCTGCAAGCTACAAATCGTCAGGAAGTTCCTACTTCCTCTTCTATAGGCTCCAACCTGCTCTTTTTCAAGCTACTACCTGAAAGGAGACAACAATCCCCTACTCAAATTACAAATTAATTGTGTTGGTTACCTGACCTTTGTCTTTGCTTTGAACTTTGTTTTTTGTCCTCTTTTCAGTTGCTTATCTCCTCTGCTTCTCTTTCTCAATTCTGCTCCTCTTTCTCCTTACCAGGCTATTCATAAAGTTTCTCCCTCTCATAATTCAATTCTCTAGCATTTCTATCCTCTTTCTCCTTACCAGGCTATTCATAAAGTTTCTCTCTTAGAATTCAATTCTCTAGCATTTCTGTCATTCAAAAATGCATCTTTTATATACAGGGCTTTCTGACTGTTTGCCTTCCAAGCAAGAATTCGAAGTGAGGGGTAGTGTCTTTGAATTTTAGCGTTGTTCATGGTCTACCTCTTGATTTCTAAGCTTGAAGCATGAGTCAAAACAAATACACCTCGAACTGTTTACAAAAATGAAGAATCAGAGTCCAACATCAATGATTGCATAAGATAAAGCTCGAGAGTTTCTTCATTTTTGCTACAGGACATGAACGTTGGTTACCCACTGCAAATCTGGGCTGCGAACACTGATAATAAACTTTCAATCTGAGTTACAGACGCCAATAATCAGGCTCTAATCTGCATCCGTCCTCTGAATTAGGGAAAATTAAAAAAAAAAAATTCCCAGATCTGTATCAACTTCAATTTTCATGACTTCAGACTCCTCTACACTACTTCCAGTATCAGCAACATCATTATATGAATTACGTTCTTAGATGGATTATTATTCATGGATTTCATGGCTTGGATACAAGTCACAACTGTGCACTTCTTGTAAATGTCAATTCATCATATACCATATTGTAAAGTCATGACTCTAGTCAATGCAAACTTCAAGTTCTTCAAACCTTGTTCTCAAGTTCTCATGTGCCATATGTTTATTTTGGTTGTAAGACAAACAACAATTAATTTTGAAAACATAGCAATGTCGGTTTGATCAGCCTTTACACATCACATCTCATGGATCAGCCTTACACATCACATCACATTAATCAGCCTTGTGAAATTAGCCTTGAGTCCTGTCTTCATTACTGAAATCAGCCTTCAATTGACATCCAACCTTCATAGCCATTTGACATCAATGCCAACATTATCAACATTCCCCCCCTCTGGCATCGATGGCAACACTGTAGTCCTCTCCCCTTTGTCCTGAGAATCATCATCCTTATTTCTCCTAACCTCCCCCTTAGACATAAATGGCAAGGGGTTCTATGGACAATGAAAATTAACAAGAACACTCCAGTGTTTGCATAAACAGGGCAGTCCATTGTTGCATACGAATATTGAACATTTGTGGCAATATTTTCATAGTACTAAATTTATGATGATGACCACAATATTATTCAGGAACGAATCCATGACTGTGATTGCAAGATTCTTACCCTTCTATCATTATCAAGTGTTGACTATATACTGGTACAAAGTTGTTTTGATGTTGTCCCAATGTTTTGGTTATTGTATCTCAGACCTTTAGGACTATTGTTTACAACTCAGTGTATACCAACCTTCAGACTCTGCTATCATCAGTGGATTTTGAACAAGCAGTTTCGCATGCCATCCTCAACAATTCAACAAATTTTAGTAAAAACTCAAGAAATAAGATAACAAATGATTGTCTCAAGACTTTGAGGATGCTTCAGGTATAGTACAGTCATCACTATCAGTTAATCCTCCATTGGTCCATTTGAAACGCATTCCTGTGTTTACATTCCTTCTGTTCAAATATGACCTCGAATCCTCCTTTCAGTGTCTGGACTTTCCTGTCATTCTTCTTTTGGTATATTCATTCTAGAATATCCATCGATTTCATACATATGAGCATTATTTCCTGAGCTGCACACTATAGGCCTGGGCATAGTTATACTCTGTCATCCTCTGGCACCCTCAATTTCATTTCCTCTGGCGTCCTTTGGCATAGCATGTGGTATCCTCAATGCATGGAATCCTCTCTGGCCTCAACACATACAACCTGTGCTACCATTAAGGCATACAATCTGGCATTCACAATGATCTATTTTTGGCACGCATCCTCTCTGGCACCAGGTGCACTGTCATCCTCCAAAATAACGTATGAAGTAATTGGTGATTTCTCTCTGGCATCTTTTAGTACATACTATGTAACAAATAATTCAGATAAGCAATGTATGACAGTTTGGCAGTCTAAGTAACATTCTCAGTGCAGCTTTTCCTCTCTATCATCTATGCGTCTCTGCATCTCTGTCATCTGGCATCTGGCACCTCTGCTGGCATACCTCTATGTCCGTCTGACTACTCAATCGCTACACTTCAAAAGGTTTGCTCCATACCAAGGTCTGCTTCATTTCACCATAGCCTCAATACAATACAAATATTCATGCTCCTAGACAATAAGGTCTCTTTAGGCCATTTTTTTCTTAACAGAATACTACCATTACTAATCTTCTCTCAGTCTAGTGTTTGTCTTCATGTTGACTGCTCCTCTGCGACTTGAATGTGGCTTTGTTGGTGATGAAATCAAATGTCACAGTGCCTTGGTCCAGTCACCGAGACTCGCTTTCTCATGTCATAGTAATTCTTGATCTGGCCTCTGCGTTGGAACTTGGAACTATCCTCCGATGTTTCTACATTGGATATTCATGAGCTACATGAATTGCAAACTTGGCTCCATCTCCATCTCCCCCTGTCTTAGTAATCTCTGATCTCTATGCTAGGAAAAATGATCTCTGAGGTCGACACGCAGGAATGTCATGTTTTGGTTGTTTGTGTCATTTTGCAGGGATCCATATAGTCTTTTGGTGCCCTCCAAACTTTGCATAAATCATCTTTGAGGTCTCTGCCTATATGGTCTCTAAGGCCTGTATATTAGATATGGTTTTGGTTGCCATTCACGTGACAGTTCACGATAAACACACCAAGTGACCAAACATTAATGCTGGTAAGGTTTACTATTGTAGCACTCTGCTCCCCCTATGACTAATACCTTTCTCAAATGAAACCATAGCCTTTGCTAATTGCTTTTTCTTTGTATATCAGTAGGGCCTCAGTTATCTGCATACACTGTTCGACTTTGGGACTGGTAAAAGACATTAAAGTTAAGGTCATGGATAAAAGTTGCTCTGTCATCCTCGTGATGTTGTGGCTCCCCCTGTTACCAATATATCTATCAGACAATGATAAAGTTGCTCTCATAGTCTTTAGTTTTACAATTATTCTCCATGATATAATTGGTTCATTATATGTATACTTCATAATAGCAAGGTCAAAGTAGAAAGTTATGGTTTGTGTACTGAACCAGGCCTATTCTTAGTGAATGTTTCTTGATTGTTATTAGTTCTATGCTTTTGAAATCAAATACTTATGTGAAAATACATAGTAATGTTTGTTGTTGTTCTTGTGAATATGAATGCTCCTTCTGAGATTATATGTCTTTGTTGCATGCTAGTTACTCATTTTTTGCATAATTTTTTTGTATATATATAGATATACCTTTGAAAGTTGAATCAATTTGATGGTTCTCTTCATGATGAAGTTGGCCTGACCTCAGAGGTTCTGCATGTACAACTTAATCTTTATTCATACTGCTTCTCTGGCTGCCTCAAGGGTCTTGATGTCTAATTCAATGCTTCATTATTCTCTTATTCTTGTTGTTCATATGATTGTAGAGACTCCCCCTTAGATTATTCATCCTTTTCAAGTTTTATAGTCCTTTGATGCTCTTCTTTGAAGTCAAACTAATGAGAAGGAGCAGGGACTATCCCCAACTTGTGCCTTAGATATTCAAATGGTTCTCTTGCCAAAGGCTTGGTGAATATATCAGCTATCTACTCTTTAGTTGATATATACTCTAGCTTCACTATTTGCTCAGCAACCTGCTCTCTGAGGAAATGATACTTTATGGGAATGTGTTTAGTTTTAGAATGTAGCACTGGATTCTTTGAGATGCTTATTGCACTTGTATTGTCACACTTAATAGAGATGGGTTCACTGTATGTTACCTTCATGTCCTGTAGAGTCTACTTCATCCAAAGTACTTGTGTGCAACAAGTTGCAACTGCTATGTATTCCGCTTCAGCTATGGATAACGAGACTGAGGTTTGCTTTTTGCTCAGCCAAGCAACCAATGATTCTCCTAGGTAAAATGCACCGCCACTCGTACTTTTTCTGTCATCTATGCAACTGGCCCAATCTGCATCTGTGTGGGCTGTCAGTGAGAAGTCTTTTTCTATTGGGTACCACAATCCATAATCTGCTGTGCCTTTTAAATATCTGGAGATTCTTTTTGTTTCTAGTAGATGACTTTGCTTTGGTGTTGACCGATATCTTGCTACTAATCCAATTGCTTGGTCTAGAAGCAATTAGATAATAGGTTGTCTATCATAGATTTGTATAGCTTTGGATCAACCTCGGGTGATTCATCACCTTTACATAGCTTGCATCCAACAACCATGGTAGTAACAGGTTTACAATCCTCCATTTTGAACTTCAACATTTCCTTTAGATATTTCTCTTGAGAGATGAGAAGAAGGGCAAAAGTCGAGATGCCTAAATTCGATGGAAACGAAAAAAACAATGTTGCATGGATAAATAAAGTAGAAGAATACTTTGAGATATATGACATCAATGACGATGACGAAAAGCTCAGGCATGCATCCATGAAAATGGAAGGAGAAGCATATAACTGGTCTATGTGGTGGAAAAAGACAACACACGTCATTGGCTGGAGGAAATTTAAAGATGCATTCTTTAAAAGATTCCAAAGTGTAAAGGAAGAAGAGTTCTTTTCAAAACTCATCAAATTACGACAAAAAGGAAGTGTGGACGAATACACTCAAGAATGGGAGACCTTAGTAACACGAGTACCTGGGTTATCAGAATCTCGTCTAATTCAGTCATACATCTCAAGACTCAAAACCCATTTACAAGTAGAACTTGAGATGCATGACATTTCATCAATAGAAGTAGCAAGACGAAAAGCAAAAACAGCCGAAAAGAAATTCGAACAAATATTTTGGTCAAAATCTGAAAAAACATATTCAAGACGAAGAACACCTCAGTATGCAGACACAAAAAATACAAGATATGTTCCACCACATCATCGTGAAGATGAAAAATCTAATGTGGAAACGCAAAGGATAAAAGAGGGTAAATGCAAGCGTTGTGGTGAGAAGTGGGACCCCAAACATAGGTGTGCTAAAGGAAAAGAACCAAAGAACCTATATAATTGTGAAGCAACCAATGATTCAAACAGTGAAGATTCTGACATTGAAGAAACAGAAGATGCCCTAGAATTCTCACCAGAATTAGATGACGAAAGTATTCCGCAAGTGTCATTATCAGCTATGACAGGTATATCACAACCTCAAACTTTAAAGTTAAAAGGACACATAAAGAAGAACAACGTGGTGGTTCTCATTGACTCTGGTAGCACACACAATTTTTTAGATGCAACCGTGGCAAAGAGACTCAAATTTCCCTTACCAAACATGAAGGTGATGGTAGCAAATGGTAAGAAGAATGAAAAGGTGGGGAAATGCCATAAGGTTAAATTGCAGATTCAAGACTAAACTTTAGAGTCTCCATTTTTCACAGTGTCGTTAGGAGGAGTAGATGTAGCCTTAGGTATCCAGTGGTTACGAACTTTAGGTACTTATGCCGCCAACCACCAAGTACAATTTATAAAGTTCAATGGGGAGGTCAAAAGTACAAATTACACGGATTCCAAGCACCAAAAAATCAAATTGTATCATCATCTTAGATGATGAAGATGATTCGAAAGGGAGCACCCGCTTATGTAGTACATTGTCATTAATTAGAAATGTTATCTGCAAATATGACCAGTGAAGAATCACCAGAGATGCAAGATCTAATTCGGAAGCATGAAAAAGTATTTCAAGACCTACCTATGAAGATGTCGCCTAATAGGGAAATTGAGCACACAATAGAAGTCAAGGCAGGATCAGACCCTGTCAACATCAAGCCATACCGATATCCACATCACCAAAAAACAGAAATCGAGAGGTTAATCCAAGATCTCTTAAAGTGTGGGATCATCTCGAAAAGTAAAAGTCCTTACGCTGCTCCAGTGGTGTTGGTAAGGAAGAAAGATGGTTCATTCAGGCTATGTATTGATTATAGAGGATTAAACAAAATAACAATCAAAAACAAGTTCCCAATCCCCTTTATCGACGAAATGTTGGATGAGTTACATGGCGCAAAGTATTTCTCAAAATTGGACTTAAGATCAGGCTACTATCAAATTAGAATCAGATTAGAGGACATACCAAAAACGACATTCCGAACACATGAAGGTCACTATGAATTTAAAGTAATGTCGTTTGGATTAACCAATGCACCAGCAACGTTTCAAGCAACTATGAACGAATTATTTCGCCCACATCTTAGAAAGTTTGTATTAGTATTTTTTGACGATATTCTAATTTACAGTAAAACTTGGAAAGAGCACTTGCAACATTTGGACAAAGTTCTTACACTACTTAAAGAACACCAATTTTATGCAAAAAAATCCAAATGCACCTTTGGAAAGAAAGAAGTAGAATACCTTGGACACATTATATCCCATGAAGGCGTAAAGGTGGACCCTAACAAAATCAAAGCTATAAAAGAATGGACCAAACCTGCTAATATATCCAAGCTAAGAGGGTTCTTAGGTTTGACTGGATATTACCAAAGATTTATTAAAAACTATGCACATATAACTGCACCTCTAACAAATCTTTTAAAGAAGAATTCGTTTCTATGGGATGAGGAAGCAAGAAGGTGTTTTGAAAAATTAAAGGAAATTATGTCTAATGCTCCCGTATTAGCAACCCCAAATTTTTCTAAACCATTTATCATTGAGTGTGATGCTTCCGGATTCGGTATAGGTGCAGTATTAATGCAACAAGGACATCCAATAGCTTTTGAAAGTAGGAAGCTCAACAAAAGAGAACGCCTCAAATCCACATACAACAAAGAAATGCTCGCTATCATGCACGCACTAGCTAAGTGGAGGCAATATCTTTAGGGTAGTAAGTTTTCTATTCGAACAGACCACAACAGTCTCCAACATCTCCTTCAACAAAAAACACTTTCCAAAGAACAACAAAAATGGATTGAAAAAATTGTCGCTTTTGACTTGGAAATACTACATAAAAGAGGTAAAGACAATGTAGTAGCAGATGCCTTATCCAGGAAAGATGAAGAACCAACACTACTTGCAATTTCGGTTGTTGTTCCCGAGTGGCTTAATGAAATTCGAAGTGAGTATGCCAAGGATCCAGAAATAACGGCAATAATCAATAACCTTCCCAACAACTCAAAATTTGAGTGGAAGAATGATATCCTATGGTACAAGGGAAGAATCTATCTAAATACAAATTCCAAGTTTAAGTTTAAGATACTCAAAGAATCACATGACTCACCGTTAGCTGGACATGTAGGATTCTTTAAGACTTACTACAATGCACGTCAATCCTTCTTTTGAAGGGAATGAATCGTGATATTCAGAAGTACGTAGCAGAATGTGACACATGTCAAAGGAATAAAAGTGAAAATATTATGACTCCAGGATTACTTCACCCTTTAAACATTCCAAATCAGAAATGGGAAGCAATCTCGATGGACTTTATCGAAGGATTACCAATATCAGAAGGCAAGGACAAGATTTTCGTAGTAGTCGACAGACTCACCAAATATGCTCACTTTATGGCAATAAAGAAATCATACTCAGCAAAAGAAATTGCTGAAATATTTTGCAAAAATATATATGTGTTACACGATTTTCTGAAAGTCATTGTGAGTGATAGAGATGCCAAGTTCAAAGGTAATTTCTGGAAGGAATTGTTCAGCCATATAGGAACCTACCTAAATATGAGTTCCGCTTATCACCCTCAAACAGATGGCCAAACAGAGGTTGTCAATAAATGTTTGGAGGCCTACCTACGTTGCTACGCTACAGAAAAACAAAATAAGTGGGCTCAATGGTTACATCTTGCTGAGTGGTGGTATAATTCCACTTATCATACATCAGCAAAAATGATGCCATTTCAAGCTCTATATGGGTATGAACCCCCAAAATGGAAGGATCTAGCTATTGTCCAGACAAATCTACCTGTTGTTAAAGATCAACTAGAAGAAACCCAAAAAATCGTCCAAATATTAAAAGAAAATCTGAATAATGCTAGGAATCGTATGAAGCAACAAGCAGACCGTAACAGAACCGAAAGAGAGTTTGAAGTTGGAGAATGGGTATTTGTTAAGCTCCAACCATACAAACAATTATCCTTAAAACAGAAAGGAAAAAACAAATTGGCACCAAAACTTTATGGACCTTATCAGATCAACAAAAAGATTAGCCAAGTTACCTATGGTTTAAGCCTTCCAGAGACAAGTCGTGTTCACAACGTCTTCCACGTATATTGCCTTAAAAGGGCACTAGGTAATAACCAAATAGCGCAAACAACACTTCCATCCTTAGATGATGAGGGAAGAGTCATTTTAGAACCAGAAGGTATTTTGTCTACTAGAGAAAGAAAGCTTCGATATCGTACTATCAAGGAATATCCGATCAAGTGGAAGGACTTACCCGAAGAAGAAGCTTCTCGAGAGAATGAAGTATTTTGTCAACAACATCCTTCGTTACGTATGCTTTGAGGACAAAGCATTCTTTCGAGAGGAAGGCAATGTTATGTAAAAATTAATTAGTTTTAGGTTTATTATTTAATTTTAGGTTTAGTTAGACGAAAGGGCACGATCATAAGATCATGCCCTTTCCCAAAGGGTGCCCATGGCGGTATATAAGCCAGGAACCCCATTGTACTCAATCATTATCTGTCTATTCATCATTTTAATCAAATATTTATACATATATTTCTGCGTATCAGAAGTTTTTTGTTTCAATATGCCTTCTGATTTTTGTGAGATTTGCAAACCAAGGAACAAAGAAAGCTCTCCAATCATTGACATTTCAAACTTTGACTTCATTTCACTAGCAAACCATTGAACCAGAAAGTCTTTGTTGCTTCCAAACATTATATCATCAACACACACAACTATAATTAGAAGTTCTTTTTCATCTGACTTTATGTATAAGTTATTGTCAGTTGTACCTTTCTTGAAGCCTTGTTTTTGAAGATACTTGTCCAACCGAGAGTACTATGCCCGTGGTGCTTGTTTGAGTCCATACAGTGCATTCTTTGATCTGCAAACATCATTAGGATTATCTGATAGTTGGAAGCCCCCGGGTTGTTCTATGTACACTTCTTCTTCTAGCTCTCCATTAAGAAAGGCAGACTTCACATCCATCTGGTATACCTTTAATTTTGTGTGATAGGCAAAGGCAAGAAACATTCTAATTGCCTCCAACCTTGCCACCAGAGCGAAGGTTTCTTCATAATTCAACCCTTCTACTGTGAATAACCCTTGCATACCAATCATGCTTTATTTCTAACAATATGCCCTTGTTCATTCAGTTTATTTTTGAATACCCACTTTGTGCCTATGATGTTTTTTCCTGCTAGTATTGATGTCAGTGCGCAATTCTTGTTCTTTTCTATCTGGTCCAATTCCTCATTCATGGCATCTATCCAGTGTTTATCGTTTCTTGCTTTAGAAAAGTTCTTTGGTTCAATCATTGACAGCATGGCAATCTGAGCTTGATCTGTTGTCTCAACAAGTTTCCTTCTTGTTTGAACCCCTGCATATTTATCACCAATATTTTGATTATCAAGATGGTTCTTTTGTACATACCTTGAGGGAGCTCTTGAATAGGTCTTTGTTTCTTCTACATCTTCAACCTATTTTTCCTCTTCTTCACTGATTTGTTGATCTGGAGGATTGATAAAAGTTTGTCTTCTTGTTCTTGATAGGTAGTTCCTCACCAACCTTCACATCTATACAATCAACAATCTTATGCAATCTTTTATTGTAGCACTTGTATCCTTTACTTTTTGTTGAATACCCCAGGAAGATTTCTTTGTCTGATCTAGCATCAAACTTTCCCAAATTCTCATCATTGTTTTAAATATAACACTTACTGCTGAATACTTTGAAATGTTTGATTGATGTTGGTTTTCCATGCCATAATTCATAGGGTGTCTTATCACAGTTGGGTCTGAGATGTGCCTTATTCAGTATGTGAATTGTTGTGTGAATAGCTTCTTCCCAATAGGTCTGAGGAATGTTCCTTTCCTGCATCATAGCTCTATCCATTTGTTGTATTGACCTATTCTGCCTTTCAACAACTTCATTCTGCTAGGGTATGTCTGCAATGGTGTATTGCCCTTTTATTCCATGTTCATCACAGAAATCTGCAAATTCATCTAATGTGAACTTTCCTGCTCTGTCCAATATACACTTCATCTTGCAGCCTATTTGGTTCTCTGTCAATGCCTTGAAGACCTTAAACTTCTCAAATGCTTCTGATTTGTTTCTCAAAAAGGCTACCCATGTTAGTTTGGAATAATCATCAATCACTAGCATGAAGTAACACTCACCTCCAGGTGCTTATGTTCTAGAAGGCCCACACAGATCCATATGTACTAGTTGCAGTGGCTTGCTAGTTGATAGTTGATCCTTGGTCTTGAATGGAACATGAGCTTGTTTCCCCATTTGGCATGACTTGCAAATAGGATTTTGAGGCTTCATTATCTTAGGCAAATCTCTTACAGCTCTCTTTTTACTTAGTCTAATGATATGGTCAAAGTTTAGATGCCCTAGTCTCCTATGCCACAACCAACATTCATCTTGTTTGCCCAAATAACATTCTTCATTGTCTTCCTTCAAAACATATACATTGTTTTCTATTCGGATTCCTTTGGCCAATATCTTTCCTATTGTAGCAAACCTTATCTCACAATCCCGAGCTCTCAAGATGACATCACAACCTATATTGCACATCTGGCTTACACTCATCAAGTTATGTTTCAGTCCATCTACGAACAATACATCTTTTGCTTTTCCTTTGTCAGTATTCAAGCTAATTGTACCCTTTCCTTTTATTTTTCCTACAGCATCATTGCCGAAAGTGACATTTCCAAATTTATTTTCATCTAAAGACAAGAACTTGCTTTTGTCCCCAGTCATATGCCTAGAGCAACCACTGTCCACATACCATTGACTATTCTGATTCTGAGCATATAGAACTAGGCCACACTTACTCGTTTTCTTCTCTTCCTTCTTCTTTCTCCACTGCATGGATTCCTCTGTCCTATGATTGTCCTGAGGCTATGATCCGAAACTTTTGAGTTGACATTCATAATACTTGTGACCAAAATTGGGGGCTTCAGAAAGTGGAGCAAATGGATTATTGTTCCTGCTCATGTTTATTTTTGTATTTACAGATCTGTTGTTCCCTTCATTTCTTCTCAGACTTCTTGTTTCATTCCTTCTGACGTATGCTTTGTAATTTACCAGCCTTGTGGCCAAAATATTTGCATAAGTAACAATATCCACAGAAAGAATTTGCATACCTGGGGAAGGATGGTACTTGTTAACAAGGTTTCCTTGGCATCCGATAATTTTGTCTTTTGAAAAAATAAGGCCTCTGGTAACTCATTGTCTGCTTGTCCAATCTTCTTGTCCGTTGTTGTTGAATAGGATTAGTTCTTTGATGCTGCTGAATGAGATGAATCTTCAGCTTCTCCTTAGGTGCATCGTTGCCTTGTTAATGAAGTGTGTTGTTGACACCCTTTTTCTCTCATTGTTGTGGGCTGTCATTATCTATTGTGACAACTTTGACAAAACTGATGGTCCTTTTATCCTTTGTCTTCTTCTCATTGATTTCTCCTTCATAGCCCAAACCAACTTTCATGAGCGGAGATCTTTGCGCATTTAGTGTCATATCCAACTTTTCAAACTCCTTTATGTATTGAAGGTTCATATTCAATTCAACCCATGTTTTCTCTAGCTTCTTTCTCAGGGTAAATACTACTTCTTCCAGCTTTTCACACTCTTAGTTTTTCTCTTATAAATGTTGTAGTAGGATGTCTTCCACCTTCTTGGCCTCCTCTAATTCAACTTTTAATTGAATAAGTTCTTCAGACATAGGCTCTTCTTTAACATATTTTAACAAGAGAACTTTTTGTTTCTTGTTATTTTTCTTGACTCTTTCAATCTCTTCTAGGGCACTAATTAGCTCCCCCTCAAGGTCTACTTCACCTTCTTCTTCTTCACTCAACTCACATTCATTAAACTTTTTAGATTCAGACTCTGAGGCCATAAGCAGAAATTCACTAATTCCTTCTTCATCAGAGGATTCATTTGTATTGTTGACCCTGCTACCTACACCTACCTACAAGTCAGTGAAAAAAAGCCTTCAACCCCACAAGGTGTGGTTGGTGGCAGGGAACTAAGAGAAGGGGTTGTCACACTAAATCCCTTCTCTCTCTGTTTAAGCTATCTCCTAAGTTAGCTATGGGGGGTGGTCCCTAAATGGAAAACTAAGTTAAAATAAATGTGAGGTTCTAAGAGAGATGTTAAAGTGAAAGTGGATTACTTTTAAGAATTATGAGCCAAATATAATATAAGCAATAAAAATCATTAACATAATAAAACCATAAAACCAATAACTTAAGATAAATTGCTCAACAAAAATGAAAGATACATTTGCTCAAAACAAAAGTAGAATGCTTCTAACAATGAAAACAAAGCAATCCTGAAATGGAAACAAAGATGTTAGCACGATAATCAATACAAGATAATAAATGATTTCAAACTATAATCAATGCCTAAATTAAAGCATATAGAGATATCTTGCAAAAGGAAAAGAAATTAGTATTCTACTTGCAAAAGGAAAATGAAACAGTGCTTGCCAACATAAAATATTCAATAATGACAAGTAGAATGGACAATTGCAAGTAAAACCATAAAATGTATTAGCATGAGATGCACTTATACTAGATTTGAATGCAATTAGTCTTGGTTGTTTTTAATCTAAAATACCTAATCTAAGTGAGAAGTCCTCCTCTTAAGCTCTTACCAAAGGGTAAAAATTGGGGTGTTTGTAAGAAAGAGGGGGCGAAGGCACAGAGGTGTCATTAATGATACCCGTCCCCTGAGTCTTACGAGTCAGTGTGTGCCTTCATTCCTACAAGGGGATAAGCCACCTTCATAACTGCAGGGTCACAACGCCTTTACCTTACTTCATACCAGATGGAAGAACTTTCCAAAAAAGCATTTTTCCCTATACTTTCTATCAACCAAGCTTATGCTTGGAAGTTAATTTTAGTGAGACTTTGGAAGCCTAGTTTGGAAGCCTTCCTATACTAAAATGCCTAGATGAGAGTGCACATTGTGTTAATTCCCCAATTAAAATATACTTACATGCACATGCTTCATAAATGGAAAATGAAATAGCTTGTAAAACTTTGAGAATTTAGCATGTAAATGAACTCATATGTGCTTGCATGGAAAATAGACAAATGAAGTAGATTGCTTTAAAGCTACGATTGTTCCAAAAAAAATGCTTCAAAAGTTACCCATGTGTATAACCAAAAAGTGAAGCATGTACTTAAAAGAATAATCAAAACTTGCCACAATGTTGCATGTTTGCACATAAGATAAAATTTACAAGTTAAAGCTTATGCATGTAAGAGATTTAAAATTAGAAAATGATTGCACGATTATAATGTGAATTAGGGGGAAGATGGCTCTATCTTTGAGCGAGGACTTGAACCTATTCCCTCTGAGCGGGTTTGGTTAACTCCCATCAACGATTTGAAGCTTATCGCCGCTTTCAGTCTGGCCAATCGACTCTAGCGCTTTTTCTGGGGCTGTTGACAGGTAAGTTTTTGGAGTGGGGTTTGTCTATCGGTTTTCGAGGAGGCTTCAGATGGATGCAGGACAAGATCCACATGTTGATATGGACGAAGATCTCATTGATTATTTTGCCGACCCGTATGAATCAGTGTCGATCTAGGCAGAATTGCCACCTCAGCCTCCAATGATGGATCCACCAGCAGCAGAAGGGTTACCGGTCTCTCAGGTGGCGGAGGTTAGGGTTTCATCAGAGGTGGTTTTTGAAAACCCTAGTCCTCGGGACTTTGTTAGTACTTTTGTTGTCGGTCAGCACACGCTTGGGTTTCAGAGCTCTGAGGTTCCTGTGGATCCCTTTTCTCAGTCGCATATCGATCTTTCGATTCCATCGCCATCTTCACTACAATTCCTAGCGACATGCTTCAACCCTTGCTCATCTCCGACACTCACCGACGGAGTTCCCCATCAGAGTGGGATCTTGGAAGAGACAACTTATAATTTTGATCTGGGTCCCTCTAGGATTCCTTCTCTTACAGTTGGAGGGAAGATCCATCCTACAGACGTCGTGAACATCTTTCAGGACCTTCAGATCTCCGCACCTACTCAGACATCAGGTTTCTTTGTTGGTCCCTCGATCAATTCCCCGGATTGGTTGCAGACGAAAGCCAAGGTTGATTCCCCTTTGGATTCGTGGTCACAAGACCCTGCTGTTCCGAAGGGAGGGCCTCAGAAGAAACGAGAAAAGAAAACAAAAAGCACCAAAGTTAGAGAAAGAGGAAGATTGTTGGTGTTAAGGTAGGGCATCAAGTTGGACGAAGTCATGGAAACTGCAGACGGTGTATTAGTGGTAAGGGTCTGCGGCAGAAAGTACTCAGCGTCGCGTCTGAAGAAGTGGGTTGCTGAAATTTGGGGGCAAATTCTCGATTCATTACCATCGGTGGTAACCATGACCAGAGGATGGTTTGTCCTGCGTTTCCAGTGAATACATTATATTTACCCAATATTTAATTTTTGTTGTTGTCTTATTTATTTTTAATATTCCATATACGAACCACTTTAATTCATGCAAATTTGTAGAAATGATAGAGATCTATTTTGATACAACTTCCTTGCGTGGCAATCAACCGTGTCAGATGGATACTTATATTAAACATGTTTTTTGGGATTGACAAGTGGCTTTGATGTACGATGAATGGGTTGCTTCGGAATTTGTCACTCTTTTTTGTTCCTCTGCATTGGAAAGGAACCATTCTAGGATACAGATGAATCACCATGAAGCATTATAGGGAAATATGGATGACTATTTGACTAATGGGAATACTTTTGCTTGTAAGATACCTTGCAATGGTCATGGGATGCGATAGGCATTCATAAGAAAAGGGACAAGACCATAATGTCTAGAGGGCAAAAAATAATAACAAATAAATGTGGAGATCCAAGGGATGGTTGGTATTTCTCAACTACCTGCCAATGATGATTTTTTTTATCACAAGTATCAATTTTTAATCTTTTTACAGTTTTCATAGGTAGCACAGTAACAAAAGAAGATATCAGTAGAAATCTGTAATTTCTTCTCTCTCCATAGCTTTCTTTTCCTGATTTAATAAAAAATTTGGCTACCTGACAGAGGGAATTTTGGCCATAAGCCAAGGAAGTTTACAAGCACAAAGAAATTGGCCACATACCAGCAAGGTTCAAACTTGTTCTGATACCACTTGGGAAGTACCTTGTGCTAGTGAGAGTCAGTGACAGGATGCCATAGGCATTCTAAGAAATGGGGCAAACCCATATTGTCCAAAGGAACTAAATAATTATTAAAAGACGTGAATGATACAAGAATTGTTGATATGCAGTCAGGAAGACTAGCAGTTATATAGTATTGAAGAGACATGACTATGCTAATGGACACAGTCCTTTATCATAGTTATTTAGCATTAATTAGGTATATTACATTGCCCTAGAAGCATAGATTTCAAGCCACGTTTGATGAGGATTCTGTCTTCAATATGGGAAAAATCACAGCAGTTGAGACAGACTCAGTCATTTATTTTTCTGATGGTATTTTAATCTTCAGCAAAGATATGTATTCTCTTGAACCGGAGATAAAGTGGATATGTTGGCAATCCTTACATCTGTGGGAAGGGGTTGTATATATAATTATTAGTCACTACCTAGACCACTGAATTGTATCCATAAGCACTACTGTACATATACTTCCGTTCAGAAAATTTAATATAAGATGCAAGTTTTCAAAAAGAAAAAGAAAGGTCAATGGTGTTTACAAGAAGCAAAACAATATAGGTATAATATATGTTGTTAAACACGAATTGACTGAATGATCACTTTTTCCAAGTTGGACAGTAGTACTTACTACTGACTATGCACATGGCTATTATTATTTACTTGGCAATAATTCTTCAAGACTAAGTTCATTACAATTTTATGAATTTTATACCAGCACTGTAACAAGTTGGCATACATATTTACATTTATAGAACAATCTCATGAATTCACATCATATATATTGAAATGCGTGCTAAGTAGTACAAAGCACAAATCTCTGACAGTCCTTGGTAATTAGAAATTTCAATAGGATGTAAGAGAAAGGTTTATACAAGTTTATACAGTGTCAGGAGGCGCATTCCAGAAGACGTAAATTATGCAGGCTTTATTGTAAAGTGCAGGTGTCAATGCCTTTTATGATTGAGCTTAGGAAGTGCATAAATGGCTTAACACAGACAAAATAAAATACAGCCATGCTTGCAGCAGGTGGAGTGACACATGCACACCCATATGGAAAGAGAGAGAATATACAAGTCACTTGAGCCGAGACATTATTACTGGCTAACCATGTAAGCATCATTTTTCTATTGCTTTGTTGAAGATCAGCTGTTCTCAGAAGCCTTATCCCCTCTTGAAACAAAAAGGACAAAGTAGCCGGCAGGCAAATGCTTGCCCTACCAAGTTCTTTTTTCTGTTCACAGTATGTGATTTTAGTGATTTAATGAAGATGTTGTTTCCAAGGAAAAGAAAATCTGTTATAACTATTTTGACTCTATTTTCACTGTATATAGTGTAACTCAGGCAAACAGATGATCAGTGCAGATAACATGGTTGGAATTTGCTAGTAACTTACCTTGAAAAGGCCACCTTGAACAAGTGCAAAGAAAAGACCAGAGGTAACCGCATTTGCTGCCTGATTTGGTCCCCCCATGCCACTTACCAGTGAGAACATTGCTCCTGAACCAAATGCTGCAACCATACTGCAAATAATAATATCATAAGATATGTGTCTAGCAATGTTTAGATGACAAGGAATCAGAAGACATGTCTATAAATTTAAATAAGAATAGTATCAACAGGAAGGAAATAAGATATAACTAGGGTTTTTCCTTGGAAAAGCTCCAAATGAGACAAATATATAAATATGAGTTCAATACTTTTAAACAGAACCAAAAACAATTGAGCAGAAGATGGTTAGAAAGCAGAAGTTACCCCTATAGTTTAAGTTTTCAATGTGTCCTCATTCCGCATGTTTTACAAAGTGAAATTTTTTTGAGGAAAATAATAACAACTTGTACCATATTACTAGAAGCATCCAAACTTTCTTCAAAGGTTCAGTTACTCTTAGGACCACCTCAAGCCTAATCCATCAGTTAATTAACAGCAGAATTTGAATTTAATTCTAAATAATTGTAATATATGGTGCAAAACATGGCACTCAAAATAAATGTAGATGGGGCACTCAAAATAAATGTAGATGGTCAAGCAACTCTGAGGCTTCACCTGGTTTGAACATCCTCAACCCCACCACGTAGCCTTTTCATTGCACATGTGATACCTGCATTAACACCAGTCATAACTGCAAAGTTCCGAGCTTGCAAAAGTGGCCCACCTGTAAATGCCTGCCATAAAATTCTATATATTAAGACATGTTTACAGATGAAGTTTTAGGTTACAATCAAAATTTGCAAACAGATATGCCTTTAGAGTAACTTGGAAAATAAAAGAAAGAAAGCCAAATCTATTAACAAGGACAAAAAAGGCAAAAACAGGGCATGTATATGCTTCAATGTGCAATAGCATACAAAAAAAATGAAAGAGAAACTGTGTCTAAGCTCCAAGTTTTTACTTTCAATTAAGTATTTTTCCAGATATTTCATACAGAAGATTTCAGATTTGGAGTGTCTATTGAGCTTGAAATCTTTGTGACTTGGCTTATAAGGTTTTTCTAGTTTTCATTTGACATGCCATTTTTACTCTCAGTCTAACCTATCTTTTTCAGAATCACATTTAGTAATTCCACCATCTCATCTTCTTTTCAAACCTGAGGTTCTGTTCTGTGTTTTCACAAATTTGTTTTCTACATTTAATCTCAGCCAAACATTTTTAATCTCACTTCTATATTATGTGCAGCCTAGGTTTTTACATGTCTTTCAGATATTATAACTTTCCAATATATATATAGATATATATATATATATATATATATACACTCTTTGGAGTTTTACTTTCTAAGTATTAGCTTTGTGCGCCTAAAATCCAACCCATGAGATTTGCCACCTAATTTCTCATGATTCACATTTCTTCTAGGATCTGTCCTGCCATAACATCTAGTGGTCATTGCACCAAGAGAAGCGAGGTGCACTCTCATACCAGTGTGGATGACATTTGCAATGTCTGTATAATGTTTATAAA